>VXBJ01002467.1:1243444-1281576 GCA_013400055.1 Nycticryphes semicollaris
CCATGGCCGCCCTGCCGTCCAGCTGCCCCCCTGCCTACGTCCCCTACGCCGCCCAAGCCGCCCTGCCGCCCGGCTACTCCAACCTGCTGCCACCCGCCCAGCCCTGCCGGCAGCTCTCCCCCAACCCGCCGCCCGAGGACATTCCCTGGTGGAGCATCCAGCAGGCCGGCGCCCCGGGCGGCTGCGGCCACCGCTTCCCCGCGGCCGCGGCCCTGCCGCGGAGCCTGGTGCTGGGCCACTCGGACTTCGCCCAGTACCAGACGCAGATCGCTGCCCTGCTGCAGACCAAGTCTCCCCTGGCGGCCACGGCCAGGAGGTGCCGCCGCTGCCGCTGCCCCAACTGCCAGTCGGCCGCGGGCAGCGCCCCGGAGGCGGAGCCGGGCAAGAAGAAGCAGCACATCTGCCACATCCCCGGCTGCGGCAAGGTGTACGGCAAGACCTCGCACCTGAAGGCGCACCTGCGCTGGCACACGGGCGAGCGGCCCTTCGTCTGCAACTGGCTCTTCTGCGGGAAGCGCTTCACCCGCTCCGACGAGCTGCAGCGGCACCTGCGGACTCACACGGGGGAGAAGCGCTTCGCCTGCCCCGTCTGCAACAAGCGCTTCATGCGCAGCGACCACCTGGCCAAGCACGTCAAGACCCACCAGAACAAGAAGCTGAAGGCGGCGGCGGACGGCGTCAAGCGGGAAGACGGCCGCGACCTGTGACCGCCGGGCGGCGGGGCGGGACCGGACCGGCACCGCACCCGCGGGCCGAGCTGAGCCGCGGCGCGGCGGGGAGCTGGGCTGAGAGTGCCCCGCAGCCGGGTACCGGGCGGCGGCTGGGAGGGAGAGGGCGACCGGCTCTCGGACTCGCGTCAGACCCAGCGGGCAGGAGCTAGGCTGGGGGCGGCGCCGGGAGGCGCCACGGCCCCCGTGGACCCTCAGGCCAGGGACTGGACGCTCGCAGGCGCCCCTGGAGCCGCCGCCGCGGTCCCCCGTCCCAAGACAGGCGCCTTCCCCTGTGGGAAGAGAGGCCACGGGCGTTGGGGCGGGAGCGGGGCTGCCCCAGCCGCCACCCCGGGGGTCGGGGCTTTTGGGCGCCCGGAGGTGGGGCGGTAGCGTCAGTCCGGCCGTGCCGGGGTTCAGCCTTGGGTGCTTTCAGGTGTAAAGACTGAAGTTTTGTGTACAGCTTATTTAATAGTTCTGTTTGAATACAAGTGTTTCTCTCCTCCTCCTCCTCCTCGGCCCCCGCGCGGGGCTCCAGCATGAGATGTTTCTGTAAAGCGACCCGCGGCCGCAGCGTGAAATAAACACGTTAACACTGGGGTCAGGCAGGGAAGGTCTCGCCGCGTCGGTTTCATTCCATCGGCCTCCTTGGGCTCTCCCCCCGCCGCCGCCTTCCCGCCGTTTCCCCCCAAGGCAGCGGCGGGCTGGGCCGGGTCCAGCCTCATCGCCGAGCTCCAGCGGAGCTCAGTCCACCGTGACCTGGGAGCTGCTCATGGTAAACGCCTTTAAAATCCCTACCTTCTTCGGAGTGGTGTTGGACTCTTGGTTTGGGGGTTGGTTATTTTGTTTTGGTTTATTTTTTAAAAATTATTATTACTGTCATTTCCTTTTCTACACATGAAGCCATGAGGGAAAAGAGGAACATGGTGCCGGTACTGGGAGTGAATGTACAGGTCAAGTCCTATAGACTGGGATATGCATTTGAGCAGAGGTAGGCAGTAGTCAAAGTTAATAATGCTCTGTCTCAGAGAGGTCCAGCCCACAGGCCCTGCAACAACCAGCCACTCCCACTCCTGGCCTGATGTTGTCTGTGGCGGGGCACAGCCAAAATGTGTTTTCCATATGTTAACT
The DNA here is from genome assembly GCA_013400055.1 of Nycticryphes semicollaris. Taxonomy (NCBI): domain Eukaryota; kingdom Metazoa; phylum Chordata; class Aves; order Charadriiformes; family Rostratulidae; genus Nycticryphes; species Nycticryphes semicollaris. Next base: position 1,245,283 of record VXBJ01002467.1, read on the forward strand.
TTCTGTAAAATGGCAGAACTTAAGGGTGAGATGCTTGTTATCCTCCTAGTGTGATGAAATGGCAGTCCCTGTCCTGCACAGGGGAAGGTGTTTGGCACAAAACTGTGTTGAAAAGTACTTGGTAGATGGTGACAGCTTTTAGATTCCTTATGTCTCCTTGGACATCAAGTAAGTATGAGTTTAGGTGTACATTCATCTTGGCAAATTTCTTTTAAAATAATCATCTTTTTACTATAACAAATGCACTATTACTTTTTTAAACTGAAATTTGCATAGAACAAACAGACCAGGAACCTGATTAGTCATTTGCTAAATTCTGCATTTCAACATTGAGAATAAGTTATTTGCTCCTTGTATTTTTACCAAGTCAGCTTTATTTTTGGGTTACCTAATGAGATAGCCAAATAAGAAGTGTCATCGAGATTTCACTGGGACTAATCTGGAACTATTCAGCCTCAGATGGGTTCCTCTAGTGGCAGTTGTCACACAAGCTTCGGTACAACCGTAATGACAGAGACAGACTTTGCCACAGACTGCTGCGTCAAGACAAGCAGCAGCTCAGTAAATGTTTATAATGACAGAGCGTGTAAAACGGATGTGTTTGTGTGTGTGTCAAATACTGCAAAGAACCTATTCTCTCAGGACATAATGAGATGAGACAATACCACCAGAACCCTCACGTCTGAAATAATGAGAAGTTAATGGACAGTTACCATGGTACAGCTCCTCAACAATATTTTAATGTTTATGATTCCGAATTAATTTCCCACCCCATATTCTTAGTGTCAACTTATTAAATTAATAAGCGGGCAGTTATCATCTTTACTACTGAAGAATCTTCTATAACCTGTCCTGTTACAGAAAGCCTTGTGAGGAATATGTTTAGCTTCATTGATTAGCATTCTTTTCCTAAAGATTTAGGCTCCAGAAGTGTGTTGTTGAAGGTTATTAAGTAGAAGGTAGTTGTAGTGTTACAGAAGGCGCATCAGCAACGGAGGAAATAAATGATGGACCTGATCAAGAATCCTTAGTCAAAAAAGTCTTTGAGACAAAAGCACATCCCACTTACTACTGACATATGATAGAAATATGTCATCAGGAGTAACATAATGTTTATGCTTTTTGAAATGTGTCATGGCATTCAATACAGTGTCAACCCCTTTCCTTTATTTGATACTCAGTTACATTAAGAATTCAGGACTGGTTTGAAAGAGAGTTTGTTGCATTAAATTGTCTTTCAGTTCTGTATTTGGATCAGACCTACTTAAAATGGACAATAATGGAAAGTGCTTTTGTTGGTAGCAGTAGAGGGGAAACAACCAAATCACAGAGTATGGAAAGTCCACTTACAGGACAGAATAATAGACAGAAAAATGGATATTGCCACACAGTGATGGCCTTTCTCTGCTTAAGTAAGTGCCAAGATCAAGATCAAGTATTAACACAAGCTGAAGCAACATATTACATGGTTTCTGGCACAAGTTTAGCCTGACTAAGAACTGGAGAGCTGTTCCTATTAGAGCAGATGTTACTAGCAGAAAATAGCCCGATGAACATAGGCGTGATTTCTAAGCTGGACTGTTACAGAAAGATTTCTCTCCAGCTGGATGACAAACTGAATTTACCCAGCATCTATGTTTCCTGGTCTAGCCAGGCTATTTTGGGTTCTTAGTCAGGCCTTAAGACACAACTTTTACTGAAATACTGAGTTTTAACACTCAGTTAAATGTGAGCCTGCAAGTAACTTATAAGCAAAAGACCCATAGCCCAGGCTGTCACCAGCCTGCACCACATCAAGGGGGTGGTGGTATCTGATTGGAAAAAAAAAATATAAAAAAAACCCCAGTGGCATGTTGTAGCCTATGCACCTCATATAATATCTATGTAATCACTACATTTAAAGCATGAAAGTGCACAGGTTAAAAATACGTGCAGTCAAAATTAAATACCTGTTTTAAGGAGAGATGTATTTAACTGAAAACTCACAATATTGAATGCTAATTAAAGTCTTAAATCTGTGGGAATAATAGCAAAAAAAAAGGCAGAAAATTAGGGATTCAGGACACAAGGTAAGTGAAAGTGACAATTTAGAGTATAAAAAAAATTAATGAAACATTATTTCTCTCTAAAGCTTTTAAATAGATCATTGCAAAAAGAAGGCATAGCCATCATAGCTGTTTCACATTCATCTCTAAGTAGCTAAATCATATGATAGCTTTTCAATTGAAATCGTTAAACTTTTATAGTAATATGGCATTTAAATATACATGTGACCTTTCTGATGTACAGGTAGACTGTTACAAAAATATATTGCTTACCTCTTAAGAATTTATTTCTAGTTGGCAAATTGCACTCTATAATAAAATTAACTTTTAATTTTACATTCACAAAATACATTTTACACTTTTAGCTGTTTCCAATCAACTAGAACAGCTGTTCATTTTATAAAATTAAATGATTAATATTATTTTTAATTATACATTTTGAGTACATATGCTCCTCAAGGTCAATTCATTTCTGAATTTTAAAACTTAAATGTCATTGGTATAATAGACACATTGGATAAACTAATTAATCTTATAGTTCAAATTAATTAATCTCTACCAAAAAATCAGGGTATGGTTTAAAAACCTGAGATTTGGCATGTTTTCTGTATGGAAAAGTGACTTTCACGCCTGAACAAACTTTTAAGCAGAGAATATTTTTTTTAAAAGCTTAAAACAACAAACAAAACAAACACCATGGTTCTTCAGGTAGTTTGGGGTGATTTTTTTTTTTGATATGTTGTTAATCAAATTATATTTATTTAAGGGCCAAATCATGTAATCCGAACTGTGGGCTATATGAGAACAAAGCCTTCATGTTTATTTGAGTAAGACTGCCCCAGGAGAGGGTTGCAGGTTCCTTTTGGTCCTGACTGACCAGATTCTCACTGCAATAATCCAATAAATGTATAAAGTTATGTTTCATACCTCCTCAACTACTATTATAGAAAAAGTAGGATAAAGGGGGTTTTAAACTGTATTGGGAGATATCCTTCCTAAAACCATTTCTGTGTAATTCTTCCTTCCTTACTAAATTCTAGATGTAATTTTGAAAAGAAATATTTAATCTTAAATTATTTGCAGAGTTTGAGAGACTGCATTAAGTTTTATGCAAGTAACTACAACTTAACTATTTCAGTCTTGAATACTGATGAAATAGGGAATATATAATGCTGATGTCTTGAAACTTTGAGACAAAAGATGTATTTTACTGTTTGGTGGTATTCAAGGATTTTAGCAAACCACTCAAAAGTTTATAAATAAGGTAAATTCCTATCTCTGTGCAAGTAGTTCCACAATTATGTAGGCACTTTTAAATGCACCTTGTAACATTTAATAGATCTTGTCAGCTTTTCCCCTTATTGAGTGGTGAGAAACAAAAGTATAATGCCTAGTTTGTTATCAGATCTCAAGGTTTGCTATAGAATCTTTTTTTCCCTCTTTTTTAGTTTCTCCAAATATTTTATGCTTTTTACGAGGTTCTTGTGAGTTCTCTGGTAGAGATATGGTGTCTGCCGCCCTGATAGGTGATGGAGTCAACTCTAAGACCTCTTAGATTTTCCTGCCAAACTTTTTAAAAATACTTGCCAGACAGGCTTCCTAACTCTGCAAGATGACTGAGCTTGAAAGCAAAGCTCTCCTCCAAAGGGATTGCCTCGCAGGTATCTTCAGTAACTTTGCAGGTAAAGAGCGTCCCAGCCACCAAGGACATGTAAGTGTTCGGCAATCAGCAAGGATCACAACTGCCAGGTAAGTGTCAACGTGCAGCATCGAGAAGAAGGATCCAAGGCCCTGGGCTGACTGAAAGCGTAGTCTTGAATCACAGAATGTGTTGGGTTGGAAGGGACCTTTAAAGGTTATCTAGTCCAACCCCCCTGCAGTAAGCAAGGACATCTTCAACTAGATCAGATTCCTCAGAGCCTCATCAAATCTGACCTTGAATGTCTTGTTCAGAGAAAATCAGCAGAGGTGTATCTAATTCAAAGGGAATTTAAATACTTTTATTGGTTTTATTCCCTGTTAGTATTTACTCCCAGCTGATTTGAAGTCATATAGGTGTTTCATTATGGATAATGAAAACCAAAGAAAACATGTATTTTGACCTTGCGAGTGTGACAAATCAGTGGGAGACGATGGGTGGTGAGATTTGGTCTTTAACCCAGAGGCCATCACTCCTGTTTTTCTTCTTGTCATCTCTTAATTTTTTTTGCTGTATGCGTTTACTTAAGTGCACAGAAAATCCCAGCATGTCCCTGACCCAGGTCTGGTGATTACATCACTGCTAAGCCATGTTGACCAGAGCCCAGCCCGAGCTATGTACTAATTCTGTGTGCCCACTGAGAAAGGTCATGGATATCCATCCACTCAAGGGCATGTAGGTACATCATAGGAGTTCACCTCCTCTGCAGGTGGCTGTGCAGTGTGTTCCATGCTGTGAGGTACTGAAGTTAGTGGCCAGGAGCTCTTGGAGAAGTGGTGAGTTTGTACTGAGGTGTGAACCGTGTCGCTACTCACAGAAGAGTTTAAATGCATCCTTCAGTGGTGCAGAGACCTTGTACAGCATCTCTGTTTAGGTTCAGATTTCTCCGTTAGTGGTAGTAAGGACGATTTCCTTTCATCTAGTTGAACTAGCAAAAAAATAATCCCTTTATGGTATCTGATCCCTTTTAGTTCTGCTTAAGCAAGGAACAGTTTACCAGCATAGGAATGTTGTAGACTAGAAGCCATTTTAATGTGTGCATCACCGTAGCGACGCTTCCTCTCCTGCACTTTTGCCTCCCCTCCTCCAGAGTGAAAAAAACTGCAGCAGCCAAAGTGCTGCCTTGTCTGTCCTGCTGCATTGGTGGTAGAGCCTTCTGCTGGTGCAGATGTCTCAGGTAAGGGTTACATTTTTTTCTCTCCCCCTGACTGGCACAATAGTGCCTACAGCAGCATATGGTCAGTCACTGGCTTTTGCTGGCCATTGATGTCAGTGCTGAGCATCACTCACTTTAGTGACTTTCCTGTCAACCTGTCCCATCATAAAAGGGCCTATTTCTTACATTTGTAATTTCCTGTTGCCACTGAATCATGGATTTTTTACCATGACAGTGACTGAGACATCCTGAACTGAGTATTACGTCACCATAGCATTAAGCATGGAGGAACAATGAACCACAAGAGCGAAAATGACATATAAGAAAACCCCCTTTTTTATTAGTTACTTATCTCTGAAATGAAAAATAATATTCAAATTCTGTAATCTGTGATATTTTTCACAGTTTAAATACTCTGTTTACAAATACCCACTACACCAGCTTAATCAGAAACAATAGTGTGTGCCCTAGGCAGGGTTGTCTGCAAAAGTAATATATTCCTATTACCTGCAAGTCCTTGTTCTTATAGGAATACTGAGCTGTTTAAACAATGTTCCGGTATTAACCTATATGCTACTCAAAAACATTTTTCATTTTCCTTTTTAACATGAACCAGCCATCACAGAGCACACTTTCAAAACAGGCTCTAATTACAAAGCATGTTAAAAGAAATTTTATTAGACCAAAGCTCGTATCTTCACTTGGGGTCATATCCCACATGCTTTATTCAGGATCAGATGGTGTGCCTGTGATCTCCACATGCAGATCTCTCATCTGTATGGAAAGGAGATGTCAGTCACGCTGCCGCATTCCCCCTTATTTTAGACAGCTCTCCACAAGTCTAGGATGCACATGTGAAAAAGAGAAAGGGAAATGTGCATTATTCACTCATTAAAGATTAGACAGGAAAGATAACACAGCCTGAGAATGTCAGGTGTTCTCAGCTACCGTATGTTCATCACAAAAGACCGTGGAAAGGACTTCATTTCTTCCCCTTGCATCCAAATAATTTGCCTTCCTCCTGACCAGGATCAGTGGGAGTGCTTTGCTTTTGCTGAGCCCTGCAAATAAACCTCAGCCAAACACTTGATATCTGCTTACTTTAGTGTTATAAAACATCACTTGTTCACCTTAGTAGCCCAGTATAGGAGACCCATTCTTCTTAGCATTACCTGATCCTTCAGCAGCATGGCTCCACTGACTTCTTTCTGTTAATTTGCTTTGAAAGAACTGAAAGAAATAGTTTAAGCAGGCAAAGATTACACTTTTATATTTTCCAAAATATTAACCAAATCTTCTTATGTGCCTACATGAGACCTAAGGCTATGTCTGAGCTTCTTAATAAAATGCTTGCATAAGTTGTATAATGGCACTGAGAAGCTACTTGCACAGTACTGTAATCAAGGCTATGTTGAGTGCTTGAATAGTTAAGTTAGAGCAGAACTGTGAGCAATCTTATTATGGGAAGCAGGTTCTCTTTAATACTATTTAAAACTGGCCAGAGCAGCTCAGTTAATGCACCTAAACTCTGGAACTGTAACTCTGCTACCTCAGTGAGATCTTGAATATACAAAGAGGGACAACACTAAACATACTCAGCACATCCTGGGGGTCTACAGGGAAGCAGGTTTTTTTCATCAGAGGAAGGGCTTATAAAAGCTTTTCCCACAAGGGGAAAAAGGAGGATCAGGGATCTAAAGGTTATTACTCTTCAGGGGGTGAGGGTGAAGACAAGGCAGGTAGGAAACCTTTCCTTTTCATGAGCCACGTTTGCTTATGCTCACAAATATAAACACTAAGAAAGAGTCCTAATTCCCTTCTCTACCTCCTGAATGCAGAGGGGAGATGCAAAACCCAAGAGGTTTTAGAAGCTTTTCTCTGAGTCACTGTCCCCAGTTTCCCCACACAACTCAGGAGAGTTTGTGGTACAGCCCCGAAGTTCTCTGTAGGCTGTCCCAGTATGCAGCTGTTGTGTTGCCTTCATGGGGTATGCGCTCTCCCCTGCCCCGCCAAAAAACAAATCGTTGTGCCTAATTGTACTATTTTTTTAAATACTTTGGTATACATGAAGAAGAAAGTTTCCTAAGCTTAATGTAGTGATTGCAGAGTGCTGAAATCACTGAGACTTAAATGTGGGAATTACCTTCTAGTTTTACCATTCAGTTACTTTTCTCATTAGAAATCAGCTCTAAGAAATATTAAATACTAAACAGCCAGTAGAGCAGAATAGTATGTTATATTAAAATAATTCTTTATACAGTGTCTAAGTACATTAGAACCTCATTTGTCTTTTTATTATGTGCATTCATTCACCATAGATTTAATTTAAAACTGGAGTCAGGTATCAGCTGTAATACTCAGATTTGGATTCTGATCCAGATGTTAGAACCTCTGCCACCTGCTGAGCATGTTCAAGAAAGGGGAAGAGAGAAAGGTAAATTTAGGCCTGTTTTTAATAAGCTGCAGCAATTAGATATTTTGAATACTCAGAATGATATGTTAGAATTATACAATTATTTGGTTTGTTCGGTTGCTTTTCAATACACTTGAGAACTAGGTCCTAATTAAGATACATACACTATCAAAGATGCAAAACTTAGATGTTGATAAAAACAATTAGAATGATGATGTAGGCTTAGATTCCCCGTGGTTTTTTACAGATCTTCAAGACCGCGTGGGGTTTACTGGCAAGTGGAATTTGCCTTCTCTGCACAAGGTCCAGAAACAGCTGCAGTACTGGTGTGTTGTACAGGGGCATAAGCCACTCTAGAGCAGCAGAGCATGTGGGATGCTCTGGGACACGGCTCTTGTTTCCCTGAGCTGACAGAGTACTTTGACAGGGGGAGCTTTAGCCTTCAAGGGAAATGCTGCAGTTATCCATTGCCTGTGGGAAAGGAGTTCCTCACTGCACAATTCCTTCTGGGGAGCAAAAGTCTCCGGGGTGCTGCAGTCCTCATCGTGCTCCCATGGCCAGACTGTTAGATCACAGCAGAGCTTCTACCTTTGGAGCATGTGCAAATGAGGTGTTAATGATTTGTTATTTCAGGTTTGAAAACATTTCTTCTTCTTTAAAAGGTATGAGGAAAGCACGGCATACAACAAAGCACATTTTATAAAACAGAATAAGATAAATCATCCAACCAAAATTACCTGCAGTTATAGACATGCCTTACCCCTTTAAAACTAATAGACTATGTAATATACCATCCTTAATATGTCCTTAATGTATTGCTCTTGATCTCAAAAGCAGTAAGAGCAGTGTCTCTCATGAAATCGTGCCACAGAAATGACTGAGTTCCTACCATCTCAGTGCCTTATGAAAAACCTTAATCAAAGCAACCAAACCTCTTGACTTGCTGCTGATTCCACAGCACTTTTTTTATAGTGGTTTCGCTTTTATCTGTCATCATTTATTCAAAAAGGTAAATCAAAAGCATAAAATAGTCTCATCTGATTTTTTGCCTGCAGGAGATGTTCTTCTCATTGGTTAAGCCATGAAGTCTTACATCAGTCAGAGACAAACTGCATGGCTGATCCGACTTTCTGTTCCCCGTTTCCATGTATAGAAGTTTCTTATGCACAGGTTACAATCAAGTATCAAAATCAGAATATTTGAAAAGATTTGTCTTTAGCAGCTTGTCTGACACAAAGAGAACTTGTTTTTAGAGAGGTGCAACATTTTTTTAATTGCTAATCAGAAAGCCAATTCCCTACTAATCCTAACCAGGTCATTTGAATATATCACTAATGCATGTTAGTGTGACGTGCATTTAGACTTACATTAATGACAATTAATAACAAAGATTTTTACAATTTGAATTCTACAAATAAATTCTAACATTTGTGTGTGTAATGTCACACTTCTCACATTGTAACTTTTATTAAACTCATTTTCTTTTAAAATTTCTTTCAAAATAAGTTGTTAGGAAATCACTTTGAACTAGACTGCAATAAGCAACACTGCAGCTGAAAAGTTCACAAAAAGGTTGGGTAAGCCCTAAAGATGTGCCCAGGGATAGATGGCACGTTCGTTAACACAGCTAATGACTGTAAGTTTTTGTGGCCTGTGGCAACAGTTAGGACCCCAACTTGTCACTTTCAGCTTTCAGGCCTCAGTGATTAGGGTTTTATTAACACCTCTACCACCAAGGTGCAGCTTTTTCTAACTTCTTAGGAGGGCTCTGATTCATGCCTCTGGGGTCTGAGTATTTTACCCACTCCACTATAATGCTCTTGGGAAAGACTTAACAGTATCCCAGCTACATCTGTTTCAAATAACTTCAGTGCCTTTGGAGGGGGCAGGGAGAGTGGGGATGTGTGTGTTTCTAAGACCTTAAGGAAGCTGCAGAACTGCACATGCCCCAGGAGCCAACCAAATAATCATTAGAGAGTCCCAGAATGCAGGAAGAGTCCCTGCTACACTCAGCTTCCTTTGGCAAGCAGGAATGGAGAAGCCTGAAATGGTTTTCTCAGGGGAAATGGTAAACATAATGGAGATGCATAACTATCATGAGCCAGACCAAAGGTCTGTTTAACCTAGGAGCCTGTTTTCCAGCAACAGATGCTTAAGGAAAGTGGATTAAAAACACGGCATATATAAAACAGATATTCCCCTTGGCATGGCCTCTCAGCTTCTGGGGAACAGCGCTTCAGAAACTTCCTGAGCTGGAATTGCATTTCGTTTGTTGTGTTTAATAGCTGCAGATAGGCCGATCCATCACTGATTTGCCTCATCCCTTTGTGACTGGATTTACGCTTTGTGGGGCCACCATGTCTTTCGATAGCTGTTGGTGTGGCTGGATTACATCCTCTCTGAAAAGAAAGAGTGTGAAGCTTTATACCCATTGCAGTTTTCCCTGGATCCTCCTTAACACCAAGGAAGGGCACACACCAGTGCCTCTCTCCTACTCCTCAGATCATTCCCAACTCCACGGACTGGGACTTGTGCTCCTCAATAGCAGCTGTGGGCTACAGCAGCCTTCGGGCCTCACCTCTGACCCCAGCCTGGAGCCCCCTGGGCTACCAAGCCCCCCAGAACCCACCTCTACCCCCCAAACCCCACAGCTGGAGGTCCCCACCACAGTAGCAGTTGCCATCCGGGAGCACAGCCACCAGCATTGGGCCCCTCTGGAGCTTTCTTGACATGGCCTTGCCTTCCCCTGCACCCCAGGTGAGAGGTGGGTAATGGAGGTATTGCTGGTTGGTAGAGTTCACCCACTGCAGGGTCAGTGCCAGGTTGACAGTCGCTAATTGCCATTCCCTCAGGTGGGGTGGCAGCTGTGGGGACTTGGGAAAATACACCTGATGGGAACATTACCCATATTTCAGGCCTTTTTGTGGCAAACTGAAGCTGATTTTGCAGAACTGTAGGGCCAAGTCCCTCAACACATTGGTTTTGTGTGTGGGTGTTTTTTTAAAGTAGTCACTTGCTATGGCAACTCTTAGCTTTTCTTTCAGTACAGTGGCTTGTTCACCTTTCACTGTGGTGGTGTAAACTCTGGGGTTGTCGTTGTTGTTTCTGAAGATCAAATATGTGCCAGCATTTACATTCAGAGCTGTGCTCCCCACAGCTCATCCCTGGGCTGTGAAGTGTTTCTGCAGGCTGAAGCACGGTGTGTGAAGCATGAGGAAGCTCTTCTCCCAACTAGTTTAATTCCATTAGTGGAGTTAAAATATGGAGTTAAAATATACTGCTTTCCAAACCTTTTTATATGCCAGTATAACATGAAAGCTGATTTAATTTAAGGAATATAATGTGATTTGACAGGCAGATAGTCCTGACTTTTATCTTGTCCCTTTATTGCATTGTACAAAAAGATGAAGATGGTTAAGTTGTTAACAGCTGAAAGGTGATAGCCCTTCTGATGCTTTATTTCTCTCAAGATAAATTTCCTAACTCATTTTTATAGTCTTACATATATATTCCCAGGACAACATGCAAGATGCAGCCAAGTTCCCGTATGCCTCAGGCAACGGATGATTTTGCACAAGACACAGTTCAGCATTCAGAGTCTGCACTACTTCAGCCAGGTTAAGCATCTACTCCTCTTTTTTTTTTCTTCCCTCCCCCTGCTTCAGCTGTTGGTTCCTACTCTTGAACCAGCCTCTGCAATGTGTCTTTGAACCGGACCCACCCGGTATGAGTCGATTGAAGAATTACCTATATGGGGGAGGAGGAGAAGGAGGGAGGACCGGGTCTCATCAGTTCCCAGGGTACAAAACGTAACAGCAGGTGGGAATGAGGTAAGGGTGAAAATAGCAGCTGTGAGGCAACTCTTTAAGTATAGGCGTGGTTACAGGCATCCATAGGGAAATCTGCTCATCACTTATGCTGTGGTCATTTCAGTGGCCCTTCCTCTCCAGTGTCAGAAGGGTAAGTAGGATCTGGTGCCAATAAGATGTCTGAATTTATGCTGCTTCCTCAGGTGGTAGTGCTGGTTTTGCCTGGCACTGTATTCCGTTGAAATAAAACATTACAGAAGAAACTTGTTGCTCAAGACCTCTCTCTGCTCCTAATTAAGTCAAAGGAAAAACTTTCTCTGACTTTTAAGGGAGGAGGATCTGGCCCTTCAGTGGAATTCAAACATAAAACATCACGCTACCCTGACAGCTGTGTGCCTTCTGTGAGGGAAGGCCAAAACCCAGCAACAAAATACGACTTGCTTTGGCCGCTTCAAAGTGAGATAGCGGCAAGGGGAAAGCATTTATAAATGCCAGCGCTGGCAAGGAGAGCAGAGAGACATTGGCCTGTTCCTTTCAAGGATGCACAGCTACTGCGTATTGAGGAGCCCTGCTTTTTGTTAGTCAGCTTCCGAGCGGCTGCTCTCTATGGTCTAGGAAAACGTATGTATCCTTAGGACTGATCGCAAAACAGATAGCTTTATTTTTGACCCAGAGAAGTTGCACATCTTTTTGTTGAATGTTCTTTTTTTTTTTCTTTTTTCTTTTTTTTTTTTGGCATATGGCTACTGTGTCATAGGCCCTTTCAGCCTAAGATTAAAGGAAAAGCAGCTGATTCTGTTTATAAGAGCCTTCAGATCACTGTACTAGATTTTATAGTGGATATGGTCACCAAACTTTTTTAAAAATTATGGTTTACTTTATTTTTCAGTTTTTTGGAACCCCAGAATTATTGATCCAGAGGTATTTTCTTATGAGCTATCTGTGTTTACAGATAATGCGGAGGTTTTTTAAGTAAAGACTTTCTAATTTCCAAGTCTTTTCTTACTACATTATTAGCTTAATAACAAACACACTTTCTAATGAGAACATAAATAAAATATTTTAACAGATAATATTTTTATTTTGACATTTTTGTTTCAGTTTTAAATAATTTTTATTAACATTTGTATATTGTCTTTTGTCTGGCCTGGCAGACCCTGATTAAAACTAATAATGGCATTTTAGTATATATTTTGGTTTTACTGTTGAGATTATGTAGTTGAAACATGCACTTCCTGAAAAATCTGACAACAGTACTGTATTTGAGACTTCTATCATGAGAACATATTTGTGTTCCTTCTCATGTCTCAAAGGAAAAACGAAATCTTCTCATCACCTGTTTCCAACACCCCTTTCCTGTGTTAAGTGTATAGCTATAAAAAAACTATATTTCCATCTTAAAATTATTTTGCATTATATTTTTCATGTTAAACTATGCAGTTATGTATAACGTGTTTTAAATGTTTTTGTCCAATGTAAAATAATCATATAAGATCTTTTCCATTCACTGATCCCTAAAGTTTAAAATAGTTTCTTTGTGTTTATAAGTAAAAATTAAACACTTTTTAATTACAAAAAGTATTTCTATGACTACCTAAGGATATTTTAGGATAGAAAAAAGACCATACACCCACCTTAGAAGTTCAGCACACGTTAGATACTCAGTATTACACATAATTTGTCCTCTATACAGCTGTCACATCCAGGAAACCATTCAAGATTAGAAACTTCAGTTAGACATAATATTTAAACTTTGTTTAAGTTTTACTGTCACCACATAAAAACAATGTGAACATATGCTCTCAAAATTACACACCAGCCTTAGAAACTCCTCTAAATTGTATTTACCAATCCTAGTCTGTAGAAATGTGCGTATATGCTCACACAAACTTAAATGTAGAATATTCTAAAAGTTTTAATTCATAGTAATGCACAGTAGAGGTCCTTATAGAACATCTATTGCCGTTAAGAATAAAATCACAAATCAGTATTTCCAATATATTTTAAAGGATGATGTCTTAACATGTGACTACTGGGGTGGTAGTTCAGTTTTCTACAACCTTTATGCTTGTCTTACACAGTATTTTCTTATATGATCATAAATAATTTCAAAGACAAATCTTTTTTTAAGTACATGGAAACTTTAGCAATGTAATGCTAACTTCGTTGTGGTAAATAATGAAAAAATACAAATTGCAAAAAAACCCCAAAGTCTTTTATATAAAAAAAAATGTGCTAAATGTACTGTGCCTGCTGTTTAAATAAACTGACTCCAGAGACATCTGTAATGGACAGGGCAAGAAAAGAAGGGCACGTCTTTATGACAGAAGTTTTTAGAAAGTCTTCATTGTACAAAGACCATAAGAAGAAATCAGTTACACTGATCTGGGAAAGTCCGATGGTGGATGAAGGGGATTTGCTATTGGCTACAACAACCACCACTTATTTGTAAATGTTTTTCCCCTTATTGTGTGTTAAGAAGTTATTTAAATGAGTTTTGTATATAGTAGTGTGCGGCAATATATTATATTTGAAGTAAAATGTTAGGTTTTGGTAATTTATGCCTAATACCTAGAGCATATAAAATGAATTGCTGTATTTATTTACTGTGATTTGCAGGGATATTACTCCATGACAAGGTTACATTGACCTATCATTTCATGCATCAGCAGTTCTATTGTACTGATTTGATCAAGCCTAGGGGATAAAAGAGGAGCAATCCACCCAGTGGACCAAATTAGAATTATAATAAAAAGTGCACATTCTGAAGGGCAAAGGAGGTTAAGTATGGTGCTCCCTGCATTGGGCATCATTTTTATGATGTGTCAGATTTTAAGTTTTTTCCTTAAGTGTTTGTTCAAAATTCTACATTCAGATTTTGTATTTTGATTTTTATGTCGTTATGTAAGTGATGCTGTAGCTACAGTTGAGGAAAAAGGAGTTTATACTTACTGGAGGCTTTTTTACATTAGGTACTTGTGAAAGTGCAATAAATCTTTTTAATTTTCAGTTAATTGTAATTTCTGGATGTCTCTTTGCTGTACAACTCTAGATACTGCTGTTGCTCCTGATACTGAAGAACTTTACCATATTATAGTCATGAGTCACTCAACTCTACCTAGTTACCTGCTTTGGGATCAACTAGGCAGCAGAAAAGGGACTGCATGGCCTAAACTCTGGTTTTAGAGCTATCTTGTTCCCACTTGCTCTCCTTGAGTGCCAGTAACAGTTCAGTGAACCAGGAGGGGCTGGATCCTGTCTGTTCTCTGCCAGGTAAGTTTTAAACTGTTATCCAAGGGATGGGCCAAGGTACCTGTCTCGTGCAAAGTGTGAAATAACTGTTGTAGGTTCAAACATTATTTTAATAAAATGTAGCAAATAAGACCTTCAAGTGGCTCTAGAGTGAGATACGTGGAAGTTATAACATTGAAGCTTAGGGTTTTTATTTCTTTAATGAAAAAGAGTACACATTAGACACACTTGTCATGGTTTCAGGCAAAATTACCAAAACCAGACTGACACATAGCTCTTTCTCCTCCCAAAAAGAAAGGAGAGGAAGAGCATAAGGAGGTTCATGAGTTTAGAATGAACTAAACTACTTTAGTGAAGTATTAATACTAAAATTAAAATAAATTAAAAAAAGGAAAAAATAGTGAAATAGATACAATATATTCAAAACCTTATCAGGCTCCCAGGTTGACGATTGTGTCATCAGTAGGCATCGGGAAAAGTCCCAGACTGGACTCAGTGACCAACAGGAGCTGGATTCCAGATCTGGAGTCAGGAATGCTTGGATCAGGGTCAAAGGCAGATGAACAGACAGGGTCCTCCTCGGACGTCAGCTATCAAAGAAAGAGAGAGTTGACCCTTTGATCCCTCAGTTTTTATATACTGAGCATGATGTGAATGGGATGGAATACCCCAGTTGGTCAGTTTTGGGTCACCTGTCCTGTCTGCTCCTCCCCACACGTGTGACCCCTCTACGCTTTTCCGCTCCCAACCCTCCAACGGAGCAAATAATGAAATTACCTGACCTTGGCTGTTATAACAATAAGTATAAGCAAGGGCCTCTCTGTATACCATTGCTTGGTATAAACAGGTCTCATCACTGTGAGAGTGAACAGTTTTCTGAACAACAAGCTGTTAATTTCAGCGTTTAGTCAGTTAGAAGAGGCCCAGCTGAAAAAGTAAAATTGTAAAACAGAAAATTGGTTTTGTTTTACCTCAAACCAGGACAACACTTTAAAAATCTTTGTACATTTGTTCTATATTGTCCTGTTGTGATGATCCACCAGAACTGCATAATCAGTCTGTACTGGTGAAGGTTTGCTTACAGTGGAAAATCAAGGCCATTGGAAATGATAATTACAAATTCTAGCACCTCATAAATGCTAAAGAGCATAATAACAGCGTTCATGTGGTTTGCTTACTAAGGAATCCACAGAGAAATTAATTTAAGCACACATTTAAGTTTCAGTGATCTCAATAGGACATAAGACCATACTGTGGTTGTTTACATGATTGGGTGGAATGTGAGCGTGAGTCAGTATTTTTCTGGATAGATGGCTTCTAATAGAGATGGAGACCTCAGGAAAGAAGCCCACCTCAAGAGCTTGTTGAAAACACTGGGAAAGTCCTGATTGGTTTTATTTGTTTTGTTCTTTGGGTATTTTTTTTTTCCTTTTTCTGAGTTAGACATTAAGTCAATATGAATTAATTGCTTCAGTGACTGAAGCTAAGTAAAAACATGCTATCCCAAGATACATTTAAAACAACAACAACAAAAAAGGTGTTCTATTCATCTTACTCCAGAGCTTAAACATATACCTACTTTATGGCAACAGATTAGTTTTGCTTCTTATTCAGATATTCTGTTGAGTGATATCTTAAATTCTGTTGCTGTGAATATCCACGCAGTAGATTAAATGATGTCAAAGTTTCAGTTTGTATCTCTGCGTGGATTTGTGTTGAAATTGCTGAAAACTTTCACTGCCTCAGGAATTTAGTAATACCACTAATAGAAAGAAATTTATCACTTTTTAAAGTTACTTTTTCTATTATGGGAGCAAACAGACAAAATAAAAAATTATGTATTTTGGGGCCAAAAGGTATTCTATTTAACAAGTGCTAGCTTTTAAAACAATACTTGCTGAAAACAACACTTGTTACTTAATGAGGGAAATCTAAGTAAGCATGGGGTTGAGCAATATGGTAGTGCGTATTTGAAGCAGAACTTTAAAAAGATCACCATACAGCTTCAAGTTAAAGAAGTCTTAGAGTTGAGGAACAACATTTGCATCAGGTGAACCAAAATGTGAAACAGCTGTTTTGTATTTGCTTTTCAGAAGTGGCTGTTGAATCAATTCAAGCAGTACCAATGTAAGATGATGACTTGGTTTTGCAGCTGACCTATTACATGCTTTTTTAAGCAATTAGAGCTCAATAATGCAATCATTTGTCACTCAATTAATTTTGAAAGACTGGAAATACACAGATGAACTCTTTAACCTGTGGTTCACTTGGCACCATTGTTATTTAGATCAAATTTTAAAAATATGATTAATATTAGGTAAGCTGCGTTATAGGAACTCAATATTTTCATGTTCTGTGACTTGTTATTTAATTTTAAAAATATTTTTATTATTACTGTGAATAAACATACAGATAAGTGTAAAGTTTTTTTTGTTTTGTATAAAGTATGTAAATTCATCACAATTGAAAAAACAATTGAAAAAAATCTTTGTGAAAATTGTTCTCCAAGGTGGATTCTGTGCCCTAATATCTACAGAGGCTTTATCAAGGGCATTAACGTGTGCAGGCTTCTGCCCTATATTATCTTCACAGCTTTGAAAACATTAAGCATTAAAGGTGAAGTTCTTATAAGGCTAAGAGAAAGGTATGGGCATGCCAAAATAAACCAGATCCCATACTTTTTTAATGCATTTACTCTTGAAGTCATGATATCCTGTTACTTCAATGAATCAGAATGCTTCATGACGAGATTCTGATCCTCCCTGGGAGAGGCAGAGTCAAAGCAATTTCAATATGGAAAGTGTGATGAAGCCTGATTTCTAGAATTTCTGCACTGAACTTGTACGCATAGCAAATACTGGCTCAGATTTTTGTTCACCTGAACAGAGGTGTATGAATTGTGGAATAATCTATGTTGCAAGAGACTTTTTGAGGTCATATGGTCCGGTGCCCTGCTCAAAGCAGGGCCAATTTATGTTGCTCAGGGCTTCATCCAGTGAAGAAACAAGTATCTCCAAGGATGGAAATTTCACAGCCTCACTGAGCACCCTTTTACAGTATTTGACTGACTTTGTAATGATGCTGAGAGAGGCTTTTGCCTGATATCTAACCTAAATATCTGATCAACTGAAATGTGTCGTCTTGCTTCAAAGAATCTGCAAACTTGGTATTTTTCACCTTCTTGGTTTGTGACTTAAAAATTGTATTTTGCATTTATATGTTGTTTTTATAAACTTACCTTGATTTGCTAGACTGGCAGCGTATTTGTGCTAATGTAAACTTGGGATAATGCTAAGGACTTTAGGGGTGTACATCTAGCTTTAATATGCTATAATGATCATCAGAAATGTGATATTCTGCCACCTCTTACAGCAAAGCCTTTTCTTTTCTGCAAAGAGAGTGAGTTACATAATTCTGTGTACATATATGCATAATTAATTACAAAGGGGGAACATTAGCTCTATAAAGGTAGAATAAAAATAAGTTATCCTTTACCATTCACCTCTGGTACAGATTATTTGATTGTAATGTGTATACTAGGTTAATGTGTTCAAGTATTAAGTGTTCTTTTTCATTACCTCTGTATTTTTGCTGAAGTTTTAAAATGTTCACTCAGTTAAGGAACTTCTGTATCCCTTAAGACTATAGACTTAGCATTGCTTATTACATATGCATGGTTTTCCAGATGGAAAGAATCTCTTGAAAAGGGCACTTACTCCAAACAACCATGTTCTGGACTAAAAAAAAAAAAACAAAAAACAAACAAAAAAAAAAACCCCTGAGTTTGCCCAGAGTGTAATGTGAAACAATATGTGCAGTTTACTACAGCAGTGACACAACATGAGTGCTGCCTTTCTATTCATGAGCCCTGCTACCCTCCTCAAGGATTCCCCAGCTTGAGTTTGCTCAGGTACCACAACTTGTGACAAAGCAGCACCAGGAACATGTCCAGGAGGAGGTATATATCCAGTCCTGCTGCTTTCTCCCCTCTGGAGCTGAAAGTGGCAGCGGCTCCCAGCTCTGCTGCGGCTGCATGTGGCACTGCAAGAGACTGATAACTGCTTAGGCAGTACCTCTTCTAGACATAAATGGTGATTCAAATGTTTGCATGTCATTTGGTAGCAGAAACTTCTGGGAGTTGGCACTGTTCTGCAGAAACTCTGAAGGTGGTTATTAAATTCTGTTTAAAGAAACCTATTTCTGTCATGTCCCTATGCTGGTATAATTGGACTTTTAAAATTGTTGGTTTTCTTTTGAAAGATGAAGGAAACCTTGTAGAACACTAAATTAAACACACTCTGAATTTTGGAGCTGTACCATGAACTTTCAAATTTGAATCTTCTGTCTCTGGGTTCATTTCTTGGAGTACTGTTTTTGCCATCCTTATAACCAGCAACATAACTACTATGCGATTTGATCATGCAGATAGTGATCTAGTGTTTGTGGAAGCTACTGATAATACCAATCTATTTATAAGACTTCCCATGACAAATAATTGAGGGGATTTGAAGGTTCAATAAGCAGAAATTAGATTTCCTTATGCTTTACCATAGTTATTTCATACACTCTCACGAGCACTTTGAGTTGCTTAAATACATTTTAAGTGTCATTCTCCAAAAAAATAAAAAGGAGAGGGAAATACCTGTGAATTGGAAACAAAAAAAGTTCAAGGAAGTGTGTGGAACAGCTGACATACAGAGTTGATAAACATGATTTGCACTGTTGCCATCATTTAATGTATGTCAAAGAACAGAATGATGCTTTCCTCTCCAGAGCAGTACCTAATGTGTGGGAGCTTTCAGTATCACAAATTATTTTTAAGTGAAAAATAAACATGCAAAAGAACCTTTTCTTAGGACTCATGTTCAGATCACAACTTATTTTTGCCACGGTGTAGAATGGGAGCTCACTAAGCTTTTTCAGCAAAAGCTGAAAAATACTATATTTTTATTGGAATATTATTATAATTTTGGATTTCTGTGTGGATTTTTAGTATTGATTTTTAGTATAAGGCAGTTTAGGATTTGGATCACAAGGGGTAAACAATGGCATCTCCCCTCCAAAACAAATCTTTAAAATATCTGTTGAAAAGTAAGTCTGATTTCACCCCTCTGTGTACTTTTCATTAATAAGTGCTATGTAAATATTACCAGGAAGGTTTTTTAATAGGTGTTAAATCCTCTGAACAATTTAGGTAGTATCTAGTTCTTTAAATGGTTGGTCAGTGGGAGGTCTGTCAATGGGAGGTGGCTGATGGCCATTGGAAGGAAACTCTCAGCAAGAAATCTTGTCTCATTGACCTCTGCAGCTCCTCCCTTTACCTGTTCACGATCAGTCTTGAACTGCAGGGTAGCAAAAGGAGCCACTAACTATATATTTTTCTATCCCAGCTTGTCTTTCTGATACACAGTAGGTGTCCCGAAGAAACTGGTGGCACAGATGAGGCAGCTGCAGTCAGCATGATCTACTATTGCCTGGGGTGAACACAAACAGAGGGCAAAAAACCAGAATCTCAGGCATCCAGAGAAAACAAGGTTTGTCTGCTGGACATGACTTAAAAATAAACATATTCCAAAATTTGGAGCTATTGTAAAACCTTATTTTTTTTTTGTCAGTGAACCCAACTTTGATCTGGGTTGCCTTGAATTTAATTACAAAGAAAAAATTCATTATTCATCATACTTCTTGAAAAGCTTGGATAATAGAAGGCTTGTTAAAAATGAAAAATGGGAGGGGTTTTGGTCTTTGTTTTGGGGGGTTGTTTTGGTTTTGTTTTTTTTGTTTGTTTGGGTTTTTTGGGGTTGTTTTTTTTTTTTGGAAAGCAGGAAAGAAGACAGGTAGCAATGTAAATGACTGCTCCTTTCTGATACTTTGTAAATGAGAAATTTTCATCTTCAAGAGCAAGGTACTAATGCATCATATTATGTTTCAACTATTTTGTCCTTCACTTTCACCCAACCCATTTTTTTACAGCGAATTCATATTTAGTATAGAGTTATCACAAAACAGGGTATTATTTTGCTGTGGCTGTAAAACTCATTAGAGATCGGTTTGGTGAATAATTATGCAATTTTTAGTATTTCTCATATTTATATGCTTTTTTGCTTTTTTTGATTCCCCACTACTGGAGATCTTCTTGCAATGTATATATGGGTTGTTTCATACAAAAGAGTGAAAAAATAAGAATTCATCCAGTATTCTTCCCCAGGTCATGTAAGAAAATACAGGTACAATTTGTATTTACTTAAAGTTTCCTATGGTTTGTGGGTGTGACTGTTGAACTGAGACACTTAACAACAGGCTGACTTACAGTAGAAGTTATAAGCAACTTGCAGATGTGCAGCTCAGTTGTGCAAAAGAATTTTTTTCCCCTCAGGCCTGAATATGGCATCTTGGCACCTGCTTTTGTCTGGCTTTATGGAGAAAGTTTCACACATGGTATGAGTGCTTATCTCTGTAAAGCATTTGCCTGTAAACATACTTCAGGCTATGGGAACCATGGTTTTTTAGGTCTGTTATCTCTTGAAAATAGCTCTGTAGAGAACAGCCTTTTATGTAGTAACAAAATGAGAACATTTGGTTTTTACCATTGTGTTACAGAGTTCAATAAAAACATGGTGGATACCCTCTAACTAGACTAACATGGATATCATCCGATGACAGACACGCTGCAGAATAATTGCTCCAAAATAAAGTTTGACATTTCTGGAGCTGGAGACGCCGAAATTCTGGTTGCATTAATAACTTTGTGTGGCAGTCAAGAAGACTTGACCACTGTAAAGAAATTCTACAGAGCAGTTGAGTGAAAATTTTATTTTATATCTGAACAAACTATAGAAATATGTTGGGTTTGGTTTTTTTTTTTTTAAGTAATACAATGATCAGTTATTAAAATACTATGTTGCTTGTATCTAGAGATCAAAAATCAAGGAGTTGGACATGAATGTTTGAAGTCAAATGTACTTTGAATTACTGTTACTTCTCCATCTTTTGTAGAGTTCTCTTTTCCATTTCTTTCAAATTTTTCCATTTTGGTGTTAGTGATAAATAAATAGCCACTATGGGGAAAGGTTAGATGAACGAGGAGGGACGCCTGTAATTCAACATGCTAAACTGAAAAGCCTCCTAAGCCAGTAAACTGAAAATAAGTTTAATTCTCCTCAGCAGTTTCCAACCTGAGCCTTTTCCAAGCATTAGGCACCTATCCTTTTTCCTAGCACAGAAGAAAAGAGGGAGTGAGAACAATGTTCTTCCTCTTCCTGAAATCTGAGTAGTTGTACATTCTGAAGTTTTTTGAAATTCAGGTCCTTTTGTGTGCAGGATTGAAATATCAATTCCCACTCCCTGGGGGGTTGGGGGTGGGGTGGGGATCAGGAAAAAATTAACAAATTGTAGACCATTATCAATAGGGGCTGTGTTGGACATTTTTTCTGAAATTATTCCTTTTCCCATTATATTATTAAATATTTGTTGTGCCAGCAAGGAAAGAACAAGTGTGAGAATTACTTCTGTGACAGCTTTTTTTTATATTTGTAATCAGTTAAAGACATAGGCAAGGTGTGAGGAGAGACATAATGTCTTTTGTTGTAACTGAGGACAAGTAGATAAACATTGGACATGAAGTAATTCTTCAGGTCTAATATTAAAACAGAGGACTTCAAAGCTAAGTGTAAGTTAAGACTAAGGTGGTCTGAGTTTAAATTGGTATCTATTAGTTAGACTTCAAGAAAAGATAGTAATTTTTAGATAGAAGGAATATTAATTAAGGGTATGTTGTTTCCACCTAAGTTGTCAGTTCTCTCCTTTAATCTGTGTAACTCATTGTTACACTGATGTTTCCATAAAGAGGTTCTGATCTGCATCACTTCTTTGACTTTTTCATATAATATAAAATTTAAAATTGCTACTCTATCTTATGGGACAGGGCTGGTAAAATTGATATCACTGAAACTAAGTTGAGCCCTGTAATATTATTCTGTTTGTAGCCTAAGAGTTATTTTTAAACTCAAAAACTTAATCATTGATTAACACGTTCATTCAGCTTTTTGTCCTATGTGTCAACAGGAGGATTGCATTTAAAATCACATGGGTGTATAGACAAGAGAGGTTTATAGAGCTAGTGGTTTGAGTTCTTACTAGTGCAAGATACTATGTCATCCCTATTGCATTCTTGCAGTATGATTTTTTTTTCTTCAGGTATAATATTAGCATTTTTAAATTTTACAAACTCTTTTAAGTACATTTTTAAAGGAACTTTTTTAATGTAATCATTAAATAGAAAATATTTTAAACTATATACAAAAAGACCTTATCAGGGATCACCATTAATGAAGTGATGTTTGGGAGGTAGTCTGAACATGTGAAATGTTCAGATGTGTAATTGTTTGCTCTTGTTGTCATTAATACGTTATTCTACTTTTAAAATTCAGTTGAAAAAGAATCTAGGAATATTAAGAAAGCACCTTGATGCTGAAACTGAATGAAATACTATTTAAAACTGAAATAATAATGAGATACTGGAAATATCAGATGATGGTGGAAAAAGTAACAATTAACAAAGTGAAAATGAAGAGGGGCAACTTACTCCACCAATAGAATTGCTGGGAAAGATAACTTTCCTTTATAAAAAATAACAAAGTAACATCATTACTAAGTGATACAGACTCAGGTAAGCTGGGGCAGCAGTTCTGCAGTAAATACTTCTTAATGTCAAGATTTTCAGTGGTATTAATTACATAGTTACCCAACCTTTCATTCACAGGTCTAGGTTTGTATGAGATTTTTGCTTATAGTGAAAAATACTCATTGAGAATGATATATTGTGTCAGTCATTACCATGATTTCTCAGCAACAATTTCTGATGATAAATATATTTATAAGTTTTGCTACGTTTGCCAGGCAGCGCAGCTTTGGAGGCCTCCGACATGGTTGTTTGGGTTTGGGTTACAATTGTTTCTCTGTTGCTTGACCGCCTGCCATCTGTTAATTGAGTATTCAGTATTATATTCCTGGATTTCTCTAGCTTTTATTGTCTCCAAGCAACCTCAGCTGATTTCTCCTGGCTCCCTGTTCATGAGTTGGCCACAAATTCCTGTACTGTTCTTCAGGATGGGGAACAGAACCTTCATTTCAGTCAATTGAATTGGTTTTTATAGAAAATGCAATCGAGAAGGAAGGTTTTTAAGGGAAGACAGAATGGCAAAACCCAAAATACTGGGCAATTTACTATATCAGGAACAGTGAAATTTGTACTATCTTGTGAAAAATTACAGTTGCACAGCTACTGTCTAACTGAATCTTGAGGGATTTAATTAGGGCAGTTTTCACCTCAAAATTACTATTTCATGTCAAATTTTTCATTTTGGTTGGTTTTGCTCACTTTATGGTGCATATGATTTGCAAAATAATGTTAAAACCTTTTCATGCCTTACTAATTTTGGGTTTCTTTCAAGTTTAACCTGGTATCTGACTTTTTCTGTTTGTTATTCTTTTTTATAATAGAACAATTATATTGATTAAGATCTTTGTTGCAGCTCTTTATGATCTCATTACTCTTAAATATAATTAGTCTTCTTTCTATCCTAATTCTATAATTTAATTTTTATCTGAAATTATTAAGGCCATTAGCTGAGAAAAGTTTTGGTTTGTTTTTTTTTTTTTTGCATTGCAGATGTTTACTCAAAATTGTAATATTACCCAAGAGCACAGGTTATAACAGCAAGTTTGATATTCTTCAGGTTATGAATGTTCACTTTTGATATGTGTATATGTAAAGGTTTTCATTGGTATAATTGCACTTTCATGAACCATAAGTGGCAGACTTATTTCTGTTTGGTTTGTTTTCTCATCATATACATGTTTGTAATATATTACATTGTCAGGTTGCAGTTCTGATCTATGAACTGGAAAACACTGAGGCCAGGTAGTTTTTTCCACTTCTTGAAGAAAAGATTTGATGCGTAAGTTTGAGAATTGCAACTACAACATTTATTGTAGATGCATTCTTGTCTTTAACTGATAAGCGTTGAGAATTATTGTATCAATAGGAACCTGACTTTGTGTTTAAAAAGCCAGTAAAAACTTGTGTTACATGTGGATTTTCTACATCTTAAATAGGCTGCCTTGGTCTACAAAATGTCAAACATCTAGTTGTTAATATTCAATTGCAAGTATTCATTTTACAGTATATTAAGGGAGGAAGAAAGAGTCAGTGATCTTCTTACAAATTTAGAAACAGCCTGCTAAACTCAGAACACATAGAATGAACCAGGTGAGCTCCCATCATCTGTCTCAATATAGTATCAACTAACTGATTCCAAAGCATTGACAAAGACCTTAAGCTAATCTGGCTCAACCTGCACCGAAGAGGAAGAATCAGAAAACTCTTTTAGCATTTGGGAAGGAAACCTCCAACATGGAAAAATTACTAGAGGAAATCAGTTTTAAACTAACCTGGATAGATTCACAAAGACTCATGATGGTGTTCTGAGATGTTACCTGTGACCAGGCACTTGAATTGTGCTAAAATGTAAACCGTGTTTGTCATGAAATGGGTATTAGGCTAAAGGGTGTTGACCTCATGAAGTCCCTCTAATTCTGTAATATGAGGAAAAAATAATGGGAAGGAAAAAATTGCAAAGATTAGTTTAATCCATCAGTGGATACTCCCAAGCCTGGGTTTGATGTACGTTTCCTTCTCTCACATATTAACTTTAGCTTGCACCACTTATTTGTGATCAAGAGTTCCTAGTCCCATATCAATTAGGATATAAAGATACCTGGGGCAAGGGGCAGAGAGGGGGTGAATCTTTCATTCTCTTGCTGCTGTGTATCTACAGGAAATAGGAACAACAAAGAATTTTAAACAGTGGATTAATTCATCTGAACATTCTCCTATAAACGAGTGATTTTTCTGGTGACCAGCTGTGCTGGTTTTAGAGTTATGTTGAGCTGATTCCAAGCGCAGAGTGGCCACACCACATTTCAGGATACAAGCTGGCTTCATAGTTTTAACTCTGCAGTCTGCCACAGTCATTACAGGGCTTTCTTCACTGGCTAGAATTAATCAGTATTTAATTATTTAATTGAAAATAAAGGAAACTGATTGCCCTACTTGCTTCGTTTAACATCAAATGCAGTGCACCAATGAATGATCTTGTGTATTCTTATGGCAGAGAAAACACAGAAACTTGCCAGTGGGGAGAGTGAAGATGATGAAGAAACAAGTAATGAAAGCAGCGATAGCAACACAAATAGTACCAGTGGTTCAAAGACCAATGATGAAAATAATGAAGAAAGTTCTGATGATTCTGAGGAAAATTAGTTTGGGGATTCAAGAGAATTTCAGTCAATGATTTTGATTCTGAAACAGGCATAGAATCATAGAACCATTTTTGGCTGGAAGAGACCTTTATGGTCATCAAGTCCAACTGCTAACCTAACACTGCCAAGTACACTGCTAAAGTATGTCACTCAGCACATCTGCACATTGGATATATACATTGGATGAGGGAAAAGCTGTGGATATTGTATACCTGGACTTTCGAAAAGCATTTGGCACTGTCCCCCAGAGAATTCTCATGGAAAAGCTGGCTGCTCATGGCCTGGATGAGCATATGATCTGCTGGATCAAGCATGGGCTGGATGGATGGTCCCAAAGAGTGGTGTTTAATGGAGTTAAATCCAGCTGGCAGACGGTCACAACTGGTGTTCCTCAGGGCTCGGTATTGGAACCATTTCTGTTTAATGTCTTTATCCTTGTCAAGATCATCAGTATAGAGTGTACCATCAGTAAGTTTGCAGATGACACCAAGTTAGGTGGGAGCGTTGATCTGCATGAGTGCAGGGAAGCTCTACAGAGGGATTTGTATGGATTGGATTGATGGGCCAGTGTTAACGGTATGAGTTTCAACAAGGCCAAGTGCCTGTTTTTGTGAGGACTAGTGAGGCCACACCTTGAGTACTGTGTCCAGTTCTGGGCACCTCAACACAAGAGAGATACCAAGGTGCTGGAGCGAGTGCAGAGGAGGGCAACAAAGCTGGTGGAGGGCCTGGAGAATAAATCTTATGAAGAGCAATTGAAGGAGCTGGAACTGTTTAGTTTGAGGAACAGGAGGCTGAGGGGAGACCTCATCGCTCTCTACAACTACTTGAACAGGCGTTGTAGAGAAGTTGGTGCTGGTCTCTTCTCACAGGTGATTAGCGATAGAACAAGAGGGAATGGCTTCAAGCTGCAACAGGGTAGGTTTAGGCTGAACATCAGGAAAGAATTTTTCACAGAAAGAGTGGTCAGACATTGGAATAGGCTGCCCAGGGAGATGGTTAAGTCCCCATCCTTGAATGTGTTTAAGAGTCGTTTAGATGTGGTGTTGGGGGATATGGTGTAGGAGACAACTTTGTAAAGTAGGGCTGATGGTAGGACTTGATGATCCCAAGGGTCTTTTCCAACCCAAATAATTCTATGATTCTATACACAACTTTGAAGTACCTCCAGGTATGATGACTCCACCACTTCCCTGAGCAGCCTGTTCCAATGCTTGACAATCCTTTCAGTGAAGAATTTTTTCCTAATATCCAATCTAAACCTCCCCTGGTGCAGTTATGCCATTTCCTCTTGTCCTGTCACCTGCTACTTGGGAGAAAAGAAGGACCCATTGTTGAAGTACACTTTTTAATCATTATTATTATTGCAATTCGAGTAGTCTTTACTAAGGATAATATCAGATCTTAGGATTTTTGTAGACCTTGTAATATTTTCAAACTTATTCCTGCAAAAATTACCTTGCTCTGTAACTTGATGACGCATGCGAACTTGATGTATGCAGAAGCATTTTATAAAGTATTTTTCCATTGGAGCAGCAAGTCACATGGAAACTTTGATATAGATTGTCAGTTGAGCAAACCATAGTATTTTAGGAGTGTCAGGCTTGCTTTGTTCCTTTGCATCACTTGAACAGGGAGAAAACCGATCTTCCAGCATGATTATGTGAAACTCCCTATTCTGCAAAATGATAATGTAGCTTTGGGTGACAGAAATGCTGCTGTAAAATAAAAACACTGCTTGCTGAAAATTGCGTGGTTTTTGTACCTTTGTCATTAATGAAATAGCTGTTAAGAATATTTCAACTGAAAAGCCTTACCGAGGTGTTTGTAAAAAAGAATAACTTCAGTGAAAATCTCTTGTCCAGGTTTGGAGCTAAACCATATGGCGCTATTGAGTAAGTGCCAGTTGTAAAACTGATCAGAATCTACGTAACTGGTAAGATTGTGACTTGTGCCAACTTAGTATATTGTTAACATTTACAAAAGTTATAGACTGAGGTGTCATGAACTACACTAGCAATGGTAGGCATCACTGTGGTGTAAAATATTCATATTCAACTGAGGAAGTTTGAATTCACAGTCCTGGTGAGTTTGGTCTGCATAAAGAGATTACAGGATTGAGATGCTTGAGTAAATTTACCACAGATATTCAGCTGTTTCTCTGGCCACAGCCAGGCTGTTGAAAGAACAAAAGTTTGGTTTCTAGAAATGGATAAAAGATAAGTATGCCAGCTGCTTTTCAGAGAGAAGTGGAACACCTTCCTTCTCACTTAAATTGAAAGGAATGAAAATGATAAACCTCTTTAAGGTTGTGATTCCTGAATTACTAATATTCATTTTGGTGTCTGTATCATTCAGCTCCCTTTACTTGTTTGTTTGTTTGTTTTTTTTTTTCTTAATTTGGAGATATTTGCTCAAGACCTAAGTGAATTTGTACTCACGCTTTTAAAAACAATAGGGAAAGATCATAGACTGGGAGTCATTCTTCCTGCATTATAAATATGCTGATTTTTCTGGACTGGCATTAAAACTTTAAAATGATTAAAATATGCTCTTGAGAGTCAAATTCCCTTTTAGTAGAGTATCTCAAGAATAGATCGGATATATAAACTCAAGATGGTTTACATTTTGTGCTAGTATCTTCTGCCATTTTTAGTGCACACATCTATGTGGGATGTCTGCCATATGTATTATCTCAAATCAGTTGGTGTCCACATGGTAAGGACTAAATGAACCATGTTACAATGCTGAAAGAAATAGATAATAAGTTTTATTAAAAGTTTGGATATAAATTGGCTGGTGTGTCTGTAAATGGTATGCGTATAACTCAACAGATAGTGCAACTCTGTCACTTTAAAATGATGAAAAAATACTTTAAGCCATGCTACTGCAGGTAAGGCTTGTACCCAGCTCTTGCTGTATTTAGTTTGTTTTTTAAAAATAGTAAGCATTTTATTGTACAAAACTGTAAGTTATATGGGGATAGAGAATTGGACTGAGCATAATCACATTCAGTAAAGTCAACTAATGAAAACCAAACATAGCGAACATGCTGTTCTGGGGTAGGCAGAGGAAAAGATAGGTTTATTGTATTTTATTAAACATATGAGTATGTTAAAGTTTAATGTTGCTTTTTGCTACAGAAATTCTAAGGCCTGATATTAATACTCATGCTATAATTTAAAGGTTATATTTTCCATTTACCTCAGTGTAAGAAAAATGTATGTTTACTAATGTTACTAATGTATCCAAAAGTTATTGAATAAATGCTTTGCGTGTTCTTTTTCATACGAAAAATAAATTCTCAACCCTCTAAGAGTATCTACTTTTGTAAGTCTTGAAAAAATAATTTGTTAATATTCTCATGCTTAGATAGATGTGTCTATATAAGAAACCTTCCACTGGTTTCTTATTGTCTTCAGCTGCTGTAGTATCTCTGTGCTATTTTATTATTTTTTTTCAATAATTCCTGATGCAGATCTGTTTGGGTAAATATGACAGAGAAGATGCTTATCAAATACTTGTGACTCTTAACAGGGCTTAGCTTTGCAGTGTCTGTTTCTTTGTTTATCCCCAGCAGCACAAAGGACATGAAACCCCAGCATCATAAAGGACAGGAAACCACAAATCTTTGACATAATTTATTTTACTTGAAGAGATCTTCCAGTGTTGCAGAGGTGCCTTTGCTGTTCTCCAGTACTTCATCTTGGTACAAGGTACAATGTCTCTGTATCTTGGTAGCATCTAAAGGTCATTCCTGGAGTCCCTGTCATTAGCAGCATATTCTTGTTCTTCATGTTTCTTATAGAGNAAGTGGCCTCTGGAAATGGGGAGTGCTTAAGGTGCTCTGAAGTTTGAGCGAATACCATAGCTGTTTTGTAGTTATCTTCATACATGGTCATAAAGGAGAATATGTGAAGCTCTCATACTGTTACTGAGGTGTCAGACAGAAAGGCATGAGCGAAGACAAATGGACTAAGTGGTCTCCAAAGGCTCCAAAGCTTTACTGAAACTAATTCTGCCTGGTTAATCAAAATTAGGAACCTGTCGGGATGATCAGTGTAGTGGCTCTGACAACAGTAGAAGTTATTTTGAGTAACTGAAACTGAACATGCAAAACATAGTAAAGGGCTTTTAACGGTGCTTTGCAGGACTTCCCAGGACTGTCTGGGAAGTAGACTTTTTGAAAACCAGTTTGTTTTTACCTTCATTTTTAAGGAACAGTATTTAATTAAATATCCTTGATCTCATTTCTTATGTCTAATAACATTAGTTACATTTATAACTGTAGAACATAAACAAAAACAAATCAGTCTTTGCTTAATGCGGGATTTTTTTAAACCTCATTAGTAAGAATTTTTCATGATCTTTTGAGTAGTTGAAATTGGTCAAATAGTTTCTGAAAGGACTTTGCATTTTTTGTCGGGTTCTTGATTTAAAATTTGCATTTTCAAACTGGCTGTTAACCAGCAAACAGTTTAAAGTAGTAAATCAATCTATAATGTCTTCATTTGAACAAGAATTTTGTACAACTCTTGGCACTTACCCTTCACTTACCAAGATTCTGTGCTGTATGTGTCTTAATGAAGAGCCTATTCACTTGCAAATAAACCCAGTAATTGTTTTAACACAGTAGCCAGAATGAAATCATACCAGTCTTTCTTACTGCAGAGTGCAATCTGTTGCAGCACTTTATATAGCTTGCCTCTAGCAAGCAATGGACACATTAATATCTGAAGGCATTGAGGGCAAATATGCACCAATAAACAAGCCAGATTCCAAGTCTAACATTTCAGATACTAGAGGGGGAAATTCTGGACTCTTTTACATTCTAGAAAAGTTATGTGTTGGTCTTTTTTCCGTCTTCAGATCCCTAAAAGCCTTTGTACAGAATTTTCTGGGAAGGGAGAGGCCAGTGGAACTACGTCTCTGACTTCAAGATTTTCTGTACGGCATGAATAGTGTGAGCCAGGATATCTGTGAAATCTTCCAGAGTTTTTACTAGCTCACCTTACTATCACTGTAGTTTAGTTTAAGAACTTCTGTTTAAAGAAATGAGTAATCTCTGAAGAGACTGGTAAAAGAATGCTGAAGAGTGAAGTCCCAGACTGGTGTTCTCTCATTGTAGTTGGAGAGGAGCGCAAGTAGCCTTGTTACCTGTCCTGTGGAGAACAGGGCTGTCAGAAACCATATCACTATCGATTGTACTGCCTTGAATCCCTTCCTAGACGTTTGCTTTAAACTCTTGCAAATATTGTGTCCCTTAAGACTATAAAGAGAGAGGTTATACTAGATTCATTGTTCAGAGCGGTGCTGCTCTTTATCTGATGTGCGTAGACTTTAAAAAACTTTGTTGTGGCTGAGCATGAGCTGTTCAATGTAGCATGGCTAAGTTGTGTCTCTTGTCCTAGTGCTGAGTTGCTAATACCCCGCAAGCTGACAGCAGCTCTGCTTTTTTAATGTGGTCGTCTTCTGGTGCAGCTACCAAAATTCTAACAAGAGGAGGCAGGAGCATTAGGTAAATATGGGCCTTCAAAGAAGTTTTGAAGGGCCAAAATAGAGGACAAGAATTTGTTACCTAAACAAATTTGAATACGCATTTGTAACATGACAACTCTAATCTGTTTTTCTGCCTGGGAGTTGATGTCTCCAGTTTGAATCACCTCTTGCTCAGTCTCTTGACCTGGGAGAAGTGGTTTTTCCTTAAAGTTGCCCCTCAATGCTCTCATAGTCTGCCATACTAATACTGAAGAAAGGCACGTAAAACAGCTGATAGCTTTGCTTAAATCTCATGCACTCCTCCATTGCCTCAGAATAGGAATTGTGAGGTAATGTTTGTTGTGAGACTGCTAATTAAATCCACTCAGATTAGGGAATGCGAACTACTCAAAGAGAAAGATGCTTTTTCTTGCCTGCCCACCTGTATTATCTGGTGGACAAACTTGGTGTCTAACTTCTCAGAGTACAGTGTGACACCTGTCATTTTTTTAGCTGTCTATGGTGTTCTGATTGTGTTTCAGTGCTAAGTTTACACCTTGTATAAAATGTAGGTATTGGTTTTCTGCTTACACCACTTTTATTTCAATCAGGTGTACTAAACCTTCCTCTTTGGAAAAGTTTTTTTTTGTTTTGTTTTGATTTCTATAGCATTGTAGCTAAAAAAAATACCTGAATGCTGAAGGGTTTTTTCGAGTATAGTGCTGCAGCAGACCTACTTTTTCACTAGTACTGTTGACTGTTCTGTGTGAACTGACAAACTCACTGAGGCAAAACCTGAGTTATCCACCACACAGAAAAGAGCAGAAATAATAAAATAAAATAAAATAAAATAAAATAAAATAAAATAAAATAAAATAAAATAAAATAAAAATAAAACCCCACCCTAATTAAGCTCACAACTATAACAATCCTGAAAACTTTTGAGACTTAGGCCCATACTTGAGACTGAGTTATGATATGAGAAGTGATTTTAAAAGTAGCAGAAACGTCTGTGTTTCTTGTTTCTTGAGGATTCTTTATGAAATATGCTTAATTTAAATCAATCATGCATGAAAAAATCCCAGAGTCCAGTTCTCCAAAATCATTCTGAGATCAGAGAGCCAAACTGCATTACCTCCTACAACAGCATTACTGAAATTTCTGAATGTTTTCATTGTAAACTGATGCCCTCCTATGGGATAAAAAGATATAATTCAGTGAGACATGTAACAATTATAGCAACATATCACAAGGGGAAAATCCAGGCATCAGCTCTCTTGCCTCTGCAGGGTTATTGGGGGAGGCAGGAAATAAATTTTATTTCAAACACAGTGTAAACAGTTGCAATTCCCCAAAACTGGTAGAGAGCTGGCTTATGGGTGTACTGACACTTTTGTTACCATTTTTTCATGTTACAATCACTGTTCCCCAACTTAAGTGATGTTTTTTGATCCATCTAGAAAAAGTTAGGTTTTTCTGTTGCGTTTTATTTTGTTACAGTTTGGAAGTAAGGGAGTCTTTTGCTTACTTCCAAGTTTGCTTGAGGGTATTGAGAGTTGGGATTTGCTGCTGCTATTGTTTCAGGATGTGGGTTGTTCTTTGGGATGTTTTTCAGATGAGGCAGATCAAAACAGACAGCAACACGTGCCAGCATGGATCAGGAAGGGGACATCCTGCAACAAGAAGCCACAAAGTATGTAAAACAATGTGCTTCAGATTAGACTTTTCTAAATGCCCTTCATCACAGCAGTGCCAAATGTTCTAGCTGGCAGCTCATCTTGAGCTGTCTTTGAAATTCGAATGATGGACATGATTCTTAAATATGGCACAGTTGGGTACATCAATGACTGATCAGAAAACCCAAAGCAAATATACTGCTTACCTTCAACACCTTTTTATCAAGCCTCATAAAACAGCAAAAGTTATCTGTAGAATAGGAGTATAAATCTGTAGTCTTCACCAAGTTTCCATTTGTAGAATTTTCTGGACAGTGCCAAATAATTACAGCAATAGTTTGTTATTTTTTTCTTGGCATGTTCTTTTTTTCTTTCTTTCTTTTTGGTTACAGATAAACAATAATTTATATCTGTATGTTTTAGCACTGCAAGTGATAGTCAGAAAAGTTCTGAAATACTTAGTTTTAAACAGTTTTTTCCAATCTTTCTTTGTCAAAAGTTAAGGAAATTTGTCATTCAAATTATTCCATTCTGTCAGAAGTACAGGTAAATGAGACGTAATTGTGTACCAGAAATGGTGGAAAAAGATACAGATACCTGATGCNCTATAGCATTGTAGCTAAAAAAAATACCTGAATGCTGAAGGGTTTTTTCGAGTATAGTGCTGCAGCAGACCTACTTTTTCACTAGTACTGTTGACTGTTCTGTGTGAACTGACAAACTCACTGAGGCAAAACCTGAGTTATCCACCACACAGAAAAGAGCAGAAATAATAAAATAAAATAAAATAAAATAAAATAAAATAAAATAAAATAAAATAAAATAAAATAAAAATAAAACCCCACCCTAATTAAGCTCACAACTATAACAATCCTGAAAACTTTTGAGACTTAGGCCCATACTTGAGACTGAGTTATGATATGAGAAGTGATTTTAAAAGTAGCAGAAACGTCTGTGTTTCTTGTTTCTTGAGGATTCTTTATGAAATATGCTTAATTTAAATCAATCATGCATGAAAAAATCCCAGAGTCCAGTTCTCCAAAATCATTCTGAGATCAGAGAGCCAAACTGCATTACCTCCTACAACAGCATTACTGAAATTTCTGAATGTTTTCATTGTAAACTGATGCCCTCCTATGGGATAAAAAGATATAATTCAGTGAGACATGTAACAATTATAGCAACATATCACAAGGGGAAAATCCAGGCATCAGCTCTCTTGCCTCTGCAGGGTTATTGGGGGAGGCAGGAAATAAATTTTATTTCAAACACAGTGTAAACAGTTGCAATTCCCCAAAACTGGTAGAGAGCTGGCTTATGGGTGTACTGACACTTTTGTTACCATTTTTTCATGTTACAATCACTGTTCCCCAACTTAAGTGATGTTTTTTGATCCATCTAGAAAAAGTTAGGTTTTTCTGTTGCGTTTTATTTTGTTACAGTTTGGAAGTAAGGGAGTCTTTTGCTTACTTCCAAGTTTGCTTGAGGGTATTGAGAGTTGGGATTTGCTGCTGCTATTGTTTCAGGATGTGGGTTGTTCTTTGGGATGTTTTTCAGATGAGGCAGATCAAAACAGACAGCAACACGTGCCAGCATGGATCAGGAAGGGGACATCCTGCAACAAGAAGCCACAAAGTATGTAAAACAATGTGCTTCAGATTAGACTTTTCTAAATGCCCTTCATCACAGCAGTGCCAAATGTTCTAGCTGGCAGCTCATCTTGAGCTGTCTTTGAAATTCGAATGATGGACATGATTCTTAAATATGGCACAGTTGGGTACATCAATGACTGATCAGAAAACCCAAAGCAAATATACTGCTTACCTTCAACACCTTTTTATCAAGCCTCATAAAACAGCAAAAGTTATCTGTAGAATAGGAGTATAAATCTGTAGTCTTCACCAAGTTTCCATTTGTAGAATTTTCTGGACAGTGCCAAATAATTACAGCAATAGTTTGTTATTTTTTTCTTGGCATGTTCTTTTTTTCTTTCTTTCTTTTTGGTTACAGATAAACAATAATTTATATCTGTATGTTTTAGCACTGCAAGTGATAGTCAGAAAAGTTCTGAAATACTTAGTTTTAAACAGTTTTTTCCAATCTTTCTTTGTCAAAAGTTAAGGAAATTTGTCATTCAAATTATTCCATTCTGTCAGAAGTACAGGTAAATGAGACGTAATTGTGTACCAGAAATGGTGGAAAAAGATACAGATACCTGATGCAATTAATATATTTTGTAATAATGTACTGGATTACAAATTTTTATAACTGTGAGGTTTAAAAACAGAAAGAATCACAGGCTGCAGAGATAAAAATACAAACCCACAATTTCAGGAATATCACAGATGTTCAATGAACATATTGTTATGTATGTTTTTAAGGAAAGAGTGTGCCTGGTCCCAACCAGCTAAATATTCACAAGCCAAACAAAATTACAATTATAAGGCAACGGAGAGAGAACAATCCTGGAGGAAAAAACAACAATCATAATAATAACCAGAAGGCAAATTTACTTTTCTGTATGCAGACAAATGCATATATAGCATGACTATGATTGAGAATATGAAGAAACAAGTAACATTTTGGATCCATGCCTTTCCCCTGTTTGCTAATCCATTGGCACATAGTTATATTATGAACTCCTTACAGCACAGCAGGAGGCACTCCTTTGCCTTAAAATATTGTTTGCAGCCCCTAGCACAATGACTCCTCAAACCCACAGGCTGCAATACAAATAGTAAACAATTTCCCTCCACTCAACAGTCATTTTTTGTATGCCTGCAATTATAAACACTGTATAGTCACTGACTGGTCTTGGTTGCCAAAGATTGCATCGCCTTCATTCCTGTGCCTACCCTGGGTACTCAAGATTCATGTTTTAGCATGTCCAGTTAGTAGATAGAGGTGACCTAAAAGAGACCCCACGGTCTGGCTTTTTTTTTTTTTTTTTTAATGTGAGTTCTAACCAATGTGCTGGTAAGAAGCTTCAGCTACGGGAGTTATACATCTACATCTTGCTGCCTTGCTGATAGGATGGGTCAGTGGTTTTTCCTGTGTTTCACATCCTCAGTAAATGTCAAGGTTCGGAACAAAAACAAAGTCTTCTGGGTCTCCAACCTGCAGAGATTCTCTGTAAATTGTGCCTACGGTGTACTCAAGCAGTAGCCACAGGGAAGGGACAGACGTGTGGACTGAGAAAAGAGCAAAGAGGGGTTCAGCAGAAAGCTCAGGCAGCACAGCTGGAGGGGGAAGGCTTTGAACTCTCGCTGAAACCGGTAGTCTCTCTGAGTGGCCCTGCCTGGGCATGTACAGCTGACAAGGGTGTTTCAAAGGTCTCTGCTGGTGTTGCAAGTACTGAATGAAGCCTCCGGAGCTGGAGCAGTTTGGGTTTAGGTCGGATTCTTAAGGCGGTCCGTTGCAAACGAGAGTTACCGAGTGTTTCCT
>VXBJ01002467.1:1291734-1355637 GCA_013400055.1 Nycticryphes semicollaris
GAGAGCCGAACCGGAGGCAACAGCAGCCTTTCTCGGTTACTGAAGCGCTGTCCCCTCCTTTCCCACCGGAGCTTCCGAGGGCCGTGTGTCTACACGCCGAGAAGAGCGCCGGTTGTGGGGCCGGGAGCGCGACTCTCCGTGGGATACGCCGTTCTTGTAAACGTTCTCTCACGTAACTCTTCCCACTGAGCATCGCCACCGAGAGCCTAGAAAAAAAGACAAGCGGAAAAATAAAGCAAAATGAAGCCATAGCACCTGGTGGAACAGGATCTCTACGGAATCCAGTCCAGACTGTACCTGCTTCGGTATCAGCTGCTCCACCTCATGAGCAGGCAAACAGCACTCGCTGTTGCAGGAGCTGGTGATCGCTGCANAACATGATCGGTTCTGGATGGCTACGCTTAACCGATGGACGGAGAGAGTTTCCCTTATTCTTTTTCCTCGTATAACCCGTATTCCTAAAAGCATCATAGAGAGGAACTGATTAGTAGAAGATCAATATTAAAAGGCAAAACGCGAGGTATTCACTGAAAGGATGGTCTAGGCAAACCTGCCTTTGGACAACCCTCTTGGAGATTCGTTTGGGTTCCCGACTGATGCAGAAGGGGCTGACGGCCGAGGGCTCCTTTTTCGGTGGCTCTTACCGGACTGTCAGGCTCGCAGCGGGGTCCGAGGCACAGGTGATGCGCCGGGAGCCGCTCAGTGTCGCTCCTTCGTCTCCGCACGAAGAAGCAACCCCAGCGGCCTGCTCAGGCTGCAGGGGGAGGCCCGAGGTGGAGGCCTGGCGGGAGGAGCCAGCAGTCCCGGTTCGCCGTCGGGGCTCCGGAGAGCGGGGGCACGTGGCAGGAGGACGGCGAGCTCTGGAGAGAAGCGGCGCCGAAGGAAGGGCGAGCGAAGTTACGGCGTTGGTTTTCCTCCCTGCAAAGTCCTTCTCTCCGGCGGGCAGGCCCAGCTGCGACCAGCATTGGTTTCATTTGTTACTTGTTTTTAAAGAAAAGAAATTAAAAAGGAGGCCGGCACTGACGTATTGTCTGCTCCAAACCTGCATGCGCGCTCGCTGCAGCCTGGGAGGTCTAAATCCGGTGCCTTCATTAATAAGGAAAAGGCCAACAACGCGCGTCTTTCAGCTGGCAT
The DNA here is from genome assembly GCA_013400055.1 of Nycticryphes semicollaris. Lineage (NCBI taxonomy): Eukaryota > Metazoa > Chordata > Aves > Charadriiformes > Rostratulidae > Nycticryphes > Nycticryphes semicollaris. The sequence continues at coordinate 1,292,869 of VXBJ01002467.1, forward strand.
GGATTTAATGGATCAAATCCTGAAAATTATTTGTTCTCCCTGCTTTGTTAAAGTAGAGGAGTCTCGTTACTGGCTACGGGCCCTACGTGGCGCCCACCACCATAATTCTTGGGGTGAGGGGATGCATTATTGCTGTTGCAGAGAACAACAGCAGTTGAGACCAGGTCCTGAGCGCCAGGGCTGCGTCTCTGGTGAGAGCGGAGCTCCTGTAGAGCCCGGGGATGACGAGTGTTAGTATCAAAGCATCTTTTCAAGTGGAAAATCCGCATCTCCTGGGCACGTGCTAGTACGTACTGACAACAGGGAGGTGGGGTGATGAGTGCTACCGGTGTCCTTAGAGAGCTGGCGCTCTCAGGACTGCTGCTCCAGAATGGGTGCTTGTTCCATGCCTTTTGTGCGTGAAAGCACCACGAGGAGAACTGAAAGTGGCCCTGATTTTAATCACACATCATTGCCCCTGTCTGCTAGGTCCATAAACTTCGCCTACAGGCTGGAATAGCATTGACTTATCCTGAACTCTCTTCCAGTGGCTGATTACTGAAGTGGAATCTGTCTGATCGACTTAATAAGAATTTACCACTGCACTAAATGACGAAAATTTGGTTTTTGCATGGCTGGGTTTTTGCAGTTGATGGCATTTTGAGCTCTCCCTCCTGGAGGCAAATAATCCCCATAAATACTCTTATTCCTGACCTCATTGGTCAGATTCAGAGCCAACACCGCTTTGAACTGTTTTCTAGAGAGCTGCTTTAGATATTTCTAAACATGTTGGGTAGTGAGAAAACTGTGACCTGTTCACCTTGCAATAACAATGTAGGGTTCCTGCAAAGGACCAACAGCCTGGAAGACAAGGGCCGGATCGTTAGCTCCCTGAAGGAAAGGCAGTCCTCCAAGAGCCTGCTGGCGTGTGAGAACAGCGAGAAGGAGTCCAGGTTCCGGCGCACCGAGACAGATTTCTCCAATTTGTATGCCAGAGGTAAACACTATTTACAGCTTCTGCTTGCTCCATCTCGGGCACGTCCCTTAGTAGTCTGCCCTCGCCTCCCTTGCTAGTGCAGCCACGTTCAGACTGTGCTTTTTCTTGGTTGTTCTTGAAGGAAGGTTCTCTGTGTGTGTGTGTGTTTGCCGAGAGACACACCGGCGATGTGTCCAAGTTTTCTGAAATGCAATTTTATGTATTTTGGGATGGTCCTCTGCAGCTCAGCTCTGGCGGCTCCTCCGGGGTCACTCCAGATTCATCCTCCGGGAGAAGAGTAGTTTTATATTTTATTTTCTCCCCAGTAAAATATCAATGAAACGGTCTGTGATTGCTGGTACGGAGCCGTTGATGAGGAGGGTGGGGAAAGAAAAGCAGCCCCTTTGTGGGTTGGGATCAGAGTTGCAGGAGAAGGGCAGGTGCGGGTTTGGGGTGTTTTAGCCCCCCGGGAAGTTAGCGTTAGCGTTGCAGGGCGTGCTTTTGCTCGAGGTGCCTCGGAGGTTTCCCCGCTGTTTCCGTGAGCGACCCGGGCTCGCCCTTCCCCACCAGGCAAGGCAAGCAGGGAGCCCTGGGGGCAGCGGCGGGATTCACTCGCCGGGGAGCGAGCGGGGCGACCCGGGACCGGGCACCTGTCTGGCTATAGCCAGGGTGCGCCGGGGCCGCGGCTATTGCGTCCCGGGAGGGCTGCGGTCGGCCGATGGTTGTTTATCTCCGCCTCTCGCTCCCGAAGCAGGCGCTGACAGCTGGTTTGCCCCGCAGATTTGCTGCCCGCCAAGAATGGCGAGGAGCAGACCATGCAGTTCCTGCTGGAGGTCGTGGACATCCTCCTCAATTACGTGAGGAAGACGTTTGACAGATCCACCAAAGTGCTGGACTTCCACCACCCGCACCAGCTCCTGGAGGGCATGGAGGGCTTCAACCTGGAGCTCTCGGACAACCCCGAGTCCCTAGAGCAGATCCTGGTGGACTGCCGGGACACGCTGAAATACGGAGTGAGGACAGGTAGGTTCTCGTACGCTACTCTGAAGAGTCTCTCCTAGGGCTTTTCTCTGGCCTCTAGGGAAGGGAGCGGGCTTGAGCCCACGGAGGTAAGCCCACACCCCTCCCACGTTCTTGCTTCTGCCTCCCTGGAGGCTCAGCTCCAGGGATGTCTGGCACTGAAAATGTGTCTGCTCAGAAACTTCAGCTGTTGATGCTCCATCCGTCCCCGGCGGGCAGGGCTCGGTGCTGTTTGTGGTGCCCAGAAACAAGTTTTTAAGACATAATCTCTTTCAGTTGATGAAATGCGAGCTGTCTGTATCTCCAGGGAGCAATATCATTAGGTAAATGAGGGCATAAATGACACTGAATTTGCAGTTTTTCTTCTTTATGTTCACCAGACGTTTAATGAAAAAGAGACTGAAATCTTTGGAATCATCAGTAAAGGAACCCCGTGGATTTCAGCCCATTACCCAGGAGCCCCGCCTGTCCAGGTCCTCCTGAATCAGATAGAAATGCCCGTTTACAATCACTTCTTTTACTGGTTGAGCTATAGCCAGGCTCTAGAGCAAAGTCTGTGCTCTTTCAGGCTGTTTGGCCTGAAATGTTTTACATCTGTATCAGCAGAAAGCTCGTCTGGCAGCAAGCCCTACCTGCTGTACGTACCCAAGCAGGTCAGGAACTGGAGCGATAACGGAGCAGGGACCGTGCCTCCCCTCCCCGGTCCTGCTTCAGCGGTTCAGGTCTGCTGAGCTCTGCCTGGCGAGCAGCGCTCCGGCTCAGCTCGGCTCGGAAGAAAACTTGACAACAAATGTGGCAGTTAGTTGCCTGCCTTTTCCCGTTCACATGATGCTTTGATTTAGTCAGGGGCATAATTTGACTTTGTGCCCTTAATCAAAGGGGAGAGCGTTTCCCTCCCAGTCCCGTGGGCTGTTGAACAGGTGACCCAGCAGCAAAGCCGGAGTCACTGCCGTCTGTGTGCTTGCACCGTTATTCCGATAGTGATTGCGCCCGGATGTCGAGCCAGCTCTCCTCCTCAACCCGACCTCCCCCGGAGTTTCTGTGGGACCGACAGGATCTGTCCCCGGGAGCTGAGGTGCAGGTATCCCATCAGACACAGGCTCCGTTCGAAGCAGTACCTGGTGCAGCTTTTAAAAGGGGCTTGTGGCGCCCCAGGACACCCGCCCTGACTCCCCGGGTTCCCAGGGTTCGCGTTTTCTGTCTCAGCGAAACTCCCTTGAAAAACCAGGGGAGCTGAATCTGCAGCCCAGCCTCAGGAGACCGCGGGCTCCCTGGCAGCTTTGGGAGGTCAGCGAAATGTCTATTTCCCGAACTATGTGTCGTGGCAAGGGGGAGAAGCGCTGATTTGCAAAGCAAATAGCTAAACCGTGGTGATGTTTCTGGGCTTTAGCGCTGAGCCGTTTGGCTCCCTGGGGCAGGAGCAGCAAGGTCGCTTCGCCTCCGTGTCCCCCCATTTTCCGCGGCAGCCTCCTCTTCGGGATGTGCCGAGACGTGGCAGCGCCGGCAGGCTCACGCCTCCTCAAGGTCCCCGCTGACATCGCTCGGAGCAGAATTGCATTTATTGCTTTACATCAAAAGATGCTGATGTTCCCAGCGCTGAGCCAAATGCAACATGACAGGGTCCCTCCGGGCGTCAAGCGCTGAACCGCCCTCTCGGGCTGGGCTGTCCCCAGTGCGTGTCCTTTCCCGAGAGAGCAGAGATAAGGGCTAAATCATGACACCTCCCTCCTCCGTTATCATTTATTAGGAATTTCTTCTCTTCATGCTAGAAAAGTAGACCCCCAAGTAGTGGGTCTTACTGCTTGTAAAAGCAACTTTGGCTGAAGTACAGGAATATGACTTGGGTTTGACAGCAAAGCCTTTGTTTACGAGGTGAACCGTAGCTCGTAAACCAGGTGGGGGAACCACTCGTGCCGAGGGGCTCTTGAGGGGCTTTCAGCGCCCCGCTGCGGCGAGTCCCCCTGCACTGGGACATTTCCCGCAGAGACCCCACGAAAAGCCGCTCCCCTGCGCGCGCAGCTCAGCAAGCGACAGGCTCCTCCGCAACGCTCCCTTCCCCCGCCCCCGCTCCCTCCCCATCCCTACAGCCTCATTACGAGCGGATGAGCCTTCCTCTCTTTCTCCATTCAAATGCAAATGACTCCAGCACCTGCAGGTTTTTACTGCCAAGTATCGCCCCTTCCCCGCTCCGAGTTCACACCACGGCTGAGGTCGGCGAGGGGGGAGTCGCTGGAGCTGGGCTAGCTGTAGAACACCTCCATGTTCTGGAGGTGTTCTACAGGCTCAGTCATGTCTGAGGTTCTGTCTCTCTCTTTATTTATGTATTTATTTATTTAAACGTTAATGATTCCATACAGCAGCTCCCTCCAAAGCGATTTTCCAAGTTTGTAACAAGACATCCGTGATCATTCATTAATGGTTCCCCTGTGCAGGCCTTGCTTTGAAAACCTGTCTGCAAGAACGTTAGGAGTGTGGAACTGTCGTTTGTGTCAGAATAGCTGGACAGTTATAAATTGAAACCTGGGAGATACTAGTGGGGCTGTTCTAAGTTGCTTTCAATTCTCTTTCCAGGTCATCCTCGCTTTTTCAATCAGCTGTCCACAGGGCTGGACATTATTGGCTTGGCTGGGGAGTGGCTGACATCAACTGCTAACACAAACATGTAAGCAGTGTCGTCTTGTCAGCGTCTGTGCCTGGTGCTTACAGGGGCTGCCATCTATTATGGTAGACGTGTACTGCCACATGTGTGCATAATCATCTTCTTTAAATGACGATTGCTGCGCCTTCAATAAAAGCGTGACATGTGTTTCTTGATGTGGCAGTAATACAGTGAAAATAGTTATATAAAGCTGAACAGTTTTACATTTCTGATAAATAGAAATGCAAATATCCCAGACACATGGTAAGTAAAGCATACTGATTCTAAGATAATAACATGAAATTATTTTTATTCTGTTGGACAAATCTTTTTTATCTTTTCCCAATCCTTTTTTTTATTTTAAAGACTTTGTCTCTAGACTGATTATTTCTGCAGCTAGCCATATATTAACACTAGAACACAAAATACATAAAAGTTTTTTGTCTTTTTTCCTGTTGACTTCAGACATAGCAGGCTTGGGGCACCACCTTCTCCTGTTCATGTGCTGGTAAAGAAGTGCCTTCTGGGTGGCTTCAAAATGATTACACATGTAGCACTGAAAATTAATTTGATAATAGTGAAGCAATTACTCATGTAAGAGTTATTAAGTTTGTGTGTAAATAAGGAAATGGAAGTATAACAAAGTAAAACTTTACATCTAGAGCATATCGATGAAGGAACTTTTCCTAATGTTTCTTCAACTCAAAATTAATGAAAGGTAGATGTAGATTTAAGGTATTATGATGAATTTTTGCAAGAAAGCATGCAATTAATGAAAAAAACCCAACACCAAACAAAACAAAACAAACTAGTCAGGTTTTCTTCCTATATTAATTTGTATATACTAAAAAATGTGATGGCAGTCCAAATATTTGGCAGATAACAGACAGCTTTGTTTTAGTCCTGTATTGGATGTGTTTTAACTTTAAATCTACCTCTGTTTTGGTTTGTTTGTTGCTAATTGGCAGAATACAGGAAATGTATCTGCAGACTGGAAAATGAACAGTATTTTCACTGGCCTATCCATGAGTAAAAGGTTCATGAAGTATAGCTGATTACTAGCAGCTCTATGTAGATTATGAGCTAGGCCTGTTTTGTGAAGTTAGCAACAAAGAAAAATACATAAGATGCTCTAGCCAAAACCAGCCTGCTCTTTGCAGCAATATTCTCAATCAGTTCTGTGTTTGCTAAAATTTTGTGAGACAAGGGAAGAAAATCCAGCAACTTATATTTTAAATGTAAAACAAGTGTTGCAAAGTGCTTCAAAGTGCTTTTATTTTCACCCCACAATTGAAAGTGAAAACAAATCTGATTACGTTTCTAAAAGAAAACTTTTCTTAAATATTGTTCTTCTGTGACAAAAACATACTTCAGAGAGTACAACTCTCTGCAAGCCCCCTTTTCTTTAACTAACTTAGCTATCCTTTTGTAAACAATGAATTGTACAAATCTGATAGGGCATAATAGAATTCAGCTCTGTGACAGACTGTAATAATATTATGAAATATTGCCATTATTATTGACTTTAAAAGAGTAACTTTTTTTTTTTAATTAAGATTGCTTTTTCCTTTGGTTTTAAAAGTAAATTGTTAAATAGCTAGTTCTGTAAGGCTAATTTTGTATCCATTTGTACTTTAAATAAGAACATATTTTGAACATATTTCTCTGTGAGCATGAAAATTGACTATTTGCTTGTATGAGGTTTAGGAAATGCAAAATAATACATTGCCTGTTTGTTTTTTTTTTTAGCAAACCAATGTCAACATGATATGTTTTCAAATAATGCAGTAATTGCAAGTAAGGTTAAAGCAAGGTGTTTGTAAAATACGATTCAAAGATCTGACAGAGAAAGTTACTAAAAATAGCCAAATTGTCTCTGTGAACTCTGGGGAACACATTACATGTTGTGAGCAGTGTTACAGCACAGAAGAGCAGCTTCATGTTTACCTAGAAACTGTCCTAATCCTTTTCAGCTACACAAGCATGAAACACACAAGCAACAGTAACACTGGATTATGGTAGGGACTGTTTTCCATTTGACATTATTTCTTTTCCACCCATAAACAATACTTAAAATATTTGTGAACAGCTAAAAAAATGCTAAATGCTTTTTCTCTTGCAAATGAGTTTTGAGTAAGCAAAGCATGTTTAAACTTTTAAATTGTAGCTAGGAAATGTTACTTAAATGTCACTGTGAAGATAATATATTAAACAAAATAAGCTTCCCACGTTGACTTAGAAATAATGTATCAATGTGCTATTCATAGCTCAGTTGCTAATCCTAAAACCTTCAGAGTGGAAATTTCAGAAGTTGCCACTATTCGTCCAGCTCTAGGGATCTGTAGTAGAGGGCATTCACTTGCTATGCAGCAGCCAGCTGAGGTTAGACAGCAGTGATATTGTCTGGAAGTTGTCTTTATGCCCACCATTAGACGAGAGAATTATATCGGTACTTTCACTGTTAGGAATTTATGCTTATGCAAACATAACATAGAAAAATGATGTACAATGCTTTACATTTATTCTCAGAATGCTTTTTGCATACTGGCAAACAGGAGGACAGGTAGCTAGAGTGATTTGACCTGGTAATGTGACCTTCAGGTGAGAGTAGAATTAAGTCAGCACTGGCCACTACCAAAAAACCCATTCACTTATCCTGTTAGTAGAGAGCCGAGACTCAGACTCTTAGGTAATTCATAGAAACATCTGTAAAGGCTGTAACTGTGTAAGAAAATCTTATCAGCATTTTTTGTAAGGAGATTGGTTCTAAAGTTGGAGAGTTCTTTCCAAGCCAAACATATTTTCTGCATTTAACTGAATTTTTCAAAATAATTTAAGTTTAAAACAAAAAAGCTAGAGTGAATTTTAGCGAGATGTGATTTTTAAAATCATAGCCATCATCTAATGTAGCTGCATTGGCCTTATCCAATGTAATAATCTTCAGTCTTTTATATCTTTGTCAGTCTTTGGAGACTCAGAAAATGTTTACATAGTACAATAAGTAAAGGCTATTTTACTTGGGTTTAAGTATATTCCAAATTCCTCTTGTGAACACTTGATATTTTATATACAAAAGGCTTGCTTAACATTATATGTTTTTTGTGCAAGCCTCCAAGTCTTCCAGGAGATACATAAGGAATCAGAGTGCAAGGTCTCAGGACAAAAATCAAAATGCATTTAAACCGGTGGAAAAAAACCCACATTGACTTAAATGTATTTTGTGTTTGGCTACAGTGATCTGTACACTGAAGAGTTCCTGTTGATTTCAGTTGGTCCTTCTGCCTAAATAAAGATTGATATATATCCTAGACTTGTAGTGCTTAAAAACACAACAACCCACACACACACTATCAGCAGACACCAACTGGTTTATTAATTTTGTCTCTCTGTGAATATTGGCAGCACCCAAACCTCAGATCAGTGTTCAGCTGTCTGTCTCTGGCAGTTCTAATGATAATAAAAGCAAAATAAGCAGTATTTTGGCTTCTGGAAATAACAATTACATCAACTAAACAAATTACAAATGCTGCTTAATCTAAAGGAATGTTTTAAAAATACTGGTGGTGTTTCTCTGATGCACTAAAGACACATAAGGATTGAAAAAAAAAATTAATATTTTAACTTACCAATGCAGCTGTAAATAAAATACAAGCTTTTCAGACACGTGCACCTTTCTTCATATCACAACTCCTTAAAGTTTCTCTTACCTATTCTCAAAATGTTATTTTAGTATTAGAGAGAGAACATATATGTTTTGATGAAATTATTCAAGTGGAAGACATCAGTCAGATACGAAGTGTCAGGGTGTCATATTCTTATAGATTCTTCTGGAAATCACAGGTTGATTGTTTAGTTTCTCTCTGCTTCTTGGTTTTGGGGTTTTTTTTTTGGGTTTGTTTTTTTTTTTTTTTGGCACACAAAGCAAGCACAGTTTGTTTACAGTACTAGCAATTTATCCATGTACCTTGATCACAGAAAATGGTTGTATGGCTGTCACTTTCCATCCATGTATCCGTCTGTGACATCAGGGCATACCAGACTATGCAGTGGTTTTTGCCCTCATTAAGTGGATACAGCAGTTGACTGCTGACTTGTTTTTAGTAATTGGTAATTAGAAAATCATCATTTATAATTACTCTTGACAGTTATCGATCGCATGGTATTGTAGAAATAAGTTGTCCTTGGAGATCATCAGCAGAATAAATCCACATAATTAATTGTATTTAGACTTTGAAGCCCTAGCTCAATACTTCTAATTAGGGTTGTGTTTAGCTCAGTGAAGTCACTGTTTTCATAAGGATTTGGCAATATGTTATTCCACAAGTGTGGAATTGGCACTTTGGGAAACCAGTGTTTGACAGTACCATCTTGTACAGCTGTCAGCAGTGCTATGGTGGTAAGCATTAGGTCTTATGTGAAAGTTGCAAAAGAGCTAATCCTGAAGTTTTTATTGATGATTATTTCCAATAATGTGTTCCTGAAGACTTTTGCTTGGGTAAAGGCTGCAATATCAGAACCTCAATTTATAGGAAAACCTTTAAGAATCTTAAGCATTTTCACAAAGAATTGTAGCCTGGGAAATTATTGTGTGTTTTTAGAATGCCTATTTGATTTTGCTTGTTTGTCTTTTTTTTCTTTTACTTTATCCATGCAGGTTTACTTATGAGATTGCCCCTGTTTTTGTCCTGATGGAACAAATAACACTTCGGAAGATGAGAGAGATTATTGGGTGGTCAAATAAAGATGGTGATGGAATATTCTCACCTGGTGAGTTTTTTCCCTCTTGTTTTGGTGGTTTGACTAAAACTTCAAAAGTTAAAATAAATATAAGCTGTATCTGAATGCTCACAATACCACAATATCCGCAACACAAAACAATGCATCAGATGTTTAGAAGTAGGAATGCTTTATTTAAACATTCCACAAAGATGGTTGGGGAAAAAAATATTATCTTTGGGCATGGTTATGTATCATGTCTGGACGACATTTTAAAACTTCACTAGGAGCTCTAGTATGTAGTTAGGTGTTTAAACAACCTTTCTTGGTGCTTAATTTCCAGAGGTACTGAGCAACCACAATTTCTGCTGACCAATAGCTCTTGAGAATCATGTACTGTCTTCTTTGATGGTCAGTAAGGATTTGGGCTCATAGTCAGCAGAAGACTGTAACTGCCCATCACTTTCTGGGACATCTTATCCAGGATATAATCTCACTGAATTCACAAGTATGATTTCAGTATGTAGACCAGGACAAAGTGTCTTCCTGTGAAGGTGATATAAAGGCAGTCAGCTGCAATGTAAAAGACTGGTAAACCATGTGGAGGTCCTGTGTCTATGTGTAGACAAGGTGGACTCCCAGCAGAGCTCCAGATTTCTGGCTTTGGAGTCGGAGGACACCATCTCATTTCAGAGGATGAAGGACAATTCCACCTCTTGTTGGAACAGACCACATAAAATCCAGGAATGCACGCTTGCCTGGTCTCCAGTTCCATCTGATCGAAAAATACAAATCTTTCTCAGTGTTCTTGTTGATGAAGTAATATTAGAGGAAGAAGTTACCCAAGACTTTATGGATGAGATTCATCTTACTAGATCTTCAAATCTGCATCGCACAACTGAACTCATTGTCCTGGGCTCTTTTCAGCAGTAAACTAAGAGAAATAGTTGCATTCCCTCAATTCACATTTTTAAACATCAGTGTCGAAATAGGTTAGCTGAATCGTAAGCTGCAAAGTGCCTTTTTCCCTTCACTGACTATAAGGAAGCTTAGAATAACTACCTTGGCTGTAGAAATCTATCTTTAAGCCATCAACTCCTAGATCTACAGTGAGATCATATAAATCCACACATAATACGACATTTCTTCAGTTGACAATTTGATAAGATCCTGTTATTCTTGCTGACAAGAAGTTTTCATGCAAAAGCAGCCCAATGAAAGCTGAACCTTTTAGGAACGTGTTAGGAACATGTTAGCAATTGAAAGAGAAATTTCAACTATCGGTATGACCTTCTAGAGGGTCTGTCCCTGTGCTGTTTAGACTGAAGACCATGCATTTCAGACATATGTTTTTTCATAGTTCAACTCCCACTTTCACTGCATAATGCAAATGAGACTCGTATGTCTTTGTTCTTATATGCATTTTTTTCTCATTGTCACTATGGTATTATTCATTCATTTACTCATTCACAGGAGGAGCTATTTCCAACATGTACAGCATAATGGCTGCACGCTACAAGTACTTCCCTGAAGTCAAAACCAAAGGCATGTCTGCAGTCCCTAAACTGGTTCTCTTTACCTCGGAACATGTGAGCTTAATAAGCTGCTATTTCTTAATTTACTGATATATGTTGTGAAGATGCTTCCTCATTAAACAACCGCTCCATTAAAATGTGCATATGTTTTGCTGCAGAGTCATTACTCAATAAAGAAAGCTGGAGCTGCACTTGGATTTGGAACAGACAATGTGATTCTGATAAAATGCAATGAAAGGTAGGATGAATGCTAAGGTTTTGATATATTAAATGTGTTCAACTGTTAAATTTGTTGTATTGCGCTTACGGACTGGTTCAGTACAGTGTGTCAAGTTGCTAATGGCCTGTTGAGAAAATCCTATTACATTATTTCAACTGTAGCTAGTATTTCCATATGCATTCTTTAATTATTTTTTTTTATCTTTATCTTTCTACAATAATTACAGAGGCAAAATAATACCTGCTGATTTGGAGGCAAAAATTTTGGAAGCAAAACAAAAGGTTTGTGTTTTTTAAAATTAGTACTTAAATACTCAGCTAAGTAAAATTACCTCTTCCTGTGAAGGCTGTGGGTTAACATCAAAGAAGGACAATATAATGATATAAATGCTATAATAATATTTTCAGCTGCTTAATTCTACATTCATGTATTATGTAGGAAATTATCTATATGTCTTGCTAAGGTTTCAATTTACTGTTTTTAAAAAAGTATTTTTAACTCTTGAAACAAATCTGTATTTTATGACTTTAAAAAATAACTTTCTGTTTGGAAATATGTGAAAAGGAACATGAAAACAAGAAACTAAACCTACTTTTATCCAAACTGTAAAGTTTAGCCAAAACTATCAAAATTCTACTGAAGTCCTAAAAATTCTCTTAGATTTCAAGCGTGAGGCTGCAGGTTTAGCTAATATAGCCAGTAAGTTTAATCTTTTGAGGTGTGTGTTATTTCTTGAATCAATGCAATTGTATAAAACCGCCAAAGTTAGAGCAATGAGGATTATTATTTATTTTTTTTTCTTAACTTCTTTATGTTTGGGAAACCTATGATATTACAGTTCACATTTCTTTCATCTAAGTCAAAATTGTCTCACTTTGATGGCATAGTTCCACATTTATTGCTTTTGTTTTGGATTGCTTTGTTCTGCTTTGTTCTGTTTATTAGTAGATAAAAACTAAAGGAACAACTTCAAACCTCAAATTACAACTTATAAGTCACATTTCATTAGTTTTCCTTTATATTGCTGTAAGAGTACCAACTTTACTTGATTATTGCCAGTCTTCTATGAGAGTGTTTGAATCTCCTGACTGAAAGAGATTAGACAAAATCATCTTCTTTGCCTTCTGACTAGTTTATTTTGTGAAGTTGCAGTACAATAAAAGCAGAGTTTGTTCCTACCATGTATACATTTTGTTAGATTCTACTGTTATTTATATGTACTTTTTGGATGGGAAGAAAAACATTTTTAGGCTGGAAAACGGGATAGCCACATTTATAATTTTTTTTTTCTTCTTTCTGCAATAGGTTGGATTTTTTATTAAATATTATTATTTTTATTGCAGGGATACGTTCCTCTTTTTGTAAATGCAACTGCAGGCACAACAGTATATGGAGCCTTTGATCCAATACAAGAGATTGCAGATATATGTGAAAAATACAACCTCTGGCTCCATGTAGATGTAAGTAACTAAATTGAGTGCTATTATTCAGGCAAAAGAGGATTTGTTTTGTTTACACATGCTTTGTCTTGAATTAAAATATTTATTACCAGATCCTGAGTAAAATAAAATATGTTAGGGATGTCAAAACAATGAAACAATGAGCCTTCTTTTTTTTTGTTTTTTCTGTCTCTTCCAGGCTGCCTGGGGAGGTGGACTCTTAATGTCCCGAAAGCATCGTCACAAATTGAATGGAATAGAAAGGTAATACGTGGTGCTTATTTGTAATACTGTTATTCAAGTACTTTCATAAGGTACATGACACTTCACAAATTCATGAAAAGATTAATTTGCTGCATTCAAGAGTTTGAGCAATAAATTAAACAAAGGCAAGATAGGAAAGGTTCACAGTAGGAAGATTGACACAATACTACAGAAGAAAACAGTGATGTACAGCTGAGTGAAAGGTAAGTTTTCAGCAGATTTGAAAGAGGACAAGGTTATTGCTTGGCAAAAAGGAAGGGGATTGTTCTATGTAGAGCTTTGAAGGGATCAAAAGTCTGGGAATGGGTGAGAGAGGATTTAAGAAAAAAATGAAGCGTGAGAGCTAGACAGTCTCTGAAATGTAGGGCTTTGAGAATAGCAGTGAGAAATGAGGAATCCAGAGAAGGTGTTTGAGCATGAATACCTACGATGGGAAGCCATGACTTGGCGAGAATTTGTAGAGATCCTCCCCTGAAAGATGTTTGCAGTTATTTCCAGAAAATGAAGAGTATACCTTCTGCATGAAAATGAGTGTTCTGTAAATGGAATTGTATATATATATATGCTTGCTTTTGTATTGTGGTTATATTTATATACACATAAATATATATTTGTGTATTACAAAGAGAGCACATGGTAGAGACTGAATTATCAGCAATTTTTAGGGGCAAATGTCAGCACCTGTTTGCTGGAAAAGACTGTGATAGCACAGAGCTGGCACAGTTCTACAGTGCTAGGCAGAAGACTGAGGGACCTTACAGGGAGGCCAGAAGGAGTCACACATACTCACCGCCTCTCAGGATAAAGGAGCCTGTGAGCGGATGGCATGTGTGGATGACATGAAACAAGCAGGAAGCTCTTGTAGAGGCCAGAGTGCAATCTGCAGAAAGCAGTGTGCGCGTGTACCCTCAAGCAGGTAGCCCAGGTTACCAAGATGCCCACTGAGAACAGAAAGCCAGCCTTTATTAAACAATTATTTGAACCAAATTTAAAAGGGCAAAGTGTTTATGTTGGAAGTGATAGCAGAGTGAGAGCGTGACCCTACCCCCAACCCCGACAATGCAGACTAACGGGAGTCCCATACATAGTACTTGGCACAGATGTTGCCATATCTGAGGATGACAAGGCTGTAGTCTGTAGAAGATGTGATTATAACCCCATGGCTGTGTTTGTCTTTAGATTGCCTCCGAAACTGCTTTGTCGTAAAAGGCTGCCCGTCTGAATAAAAATCAGAAAAACAACGAAGAATCAGAAAAGTCAGATCTTTGCCATCATCACAGATAACAGTTTCCAGGGAAGGAAAAAATAAGATTTGAAACAAGCTCTACCTGTGTACTCTCAAATTAGCACCAAGTTTCTTCCTCGTGTCAGCTGTGCTGAAAGTGGGCACTATGTAAAAGCGTAAAATGGTAACAGAGAGCAATGCACTTCCTTAGGGAAAACAAACTTTCCTAGTGGTGGGCATCTCATACAGTAAGTGAAGAACAAGTACAAGATAAAGAATTATGTACAGGTCCAGTAGCAAGACCATGTGGACCCTCCTTTCGCAAGGACAGCAGTGTGTGGTGTGGCAGGAGTGCGCTGAAATAGCAGAGTCATATCCACCTCTGCCCAATGCAATTTGCAAGTCACTAGTATTGTGGCAATATGTCTAATATGAGGTCAGCATTATAAAATTATTTCCTTAAGCTATACAGGCTTGGTCACAGTAGTTTGGCACACCTCTTTTGACCTGAGGTCAACCCAGGGGTGCTAATTAAGACCGTAATCTTAAGCAAGTACAAAGCAGCAGGCCATGAAGCGTGATATTGTTTCTTTTCTAAGTCAGCTGTAGGCATCTTTAGAGGTGGGATGGGGCCCATGTGTCCTACGTAATTGCCAGTCGTGGGCCCCAGCTGAGGTCTGTGGCTAACACTCGGGCTAGACTAGGCCAGCCAGGAGCCGTGGGCCTGCAAGGACTGGTACGCTGCCACCGTATAGGGTAGGATCGCCTGTGGTAGGACCATCTCCAGCTGGCTGTGTGGGGTAGAAGCTGACATCTTCATGTTAAAATAATCCTTATGCTCCTTTCAAAAGTGGCTAGAAACCGTCTTTGTTAGGAACCCAGAAAGTTGAATAAATACATGTGCTAAACTGAAACTGCAGTGCTCTCAGAAGGAAATGAGCTGTTATATCAATTTATGCTTCTTGACTACTCCATCTGAACTATTAGTGAAGTTTTTTAAAAGATAATTGCATCCAAAGTCTGAGCTATATACCTGCTGGTTTGCACTGCCTAAGCAATAGATTTTAGGGGGACAGTGAGCTGGTCAGGTATAACACAGGCTGAGCTGTTCTTTTGCCTGAGGGGTGACAGGGACTAGCCTAGCATGGATAGAGGTTGGAATTGTATGTGGAATCTTCATGGAATTAGCGGTCCTCAGACTGGGGTGGAGGAGCCCAGTTTTGGTTGCTCAAAACAGAGGAACTGTGGCTTTGTCTGTGTTTTCTGATAGTAGGGTATAGAAGAGGAGGAAATATCTTTTCATTTTCTTTCAACCGCATTGTAAGAACACATGCGTACTCTGTGAAATATGACCATACACATTCCTTCTCTGGAACACACAGTGAATCAAGCAGACCTTTGGTAATTAATTACTTAGGGTGAAGAGGTCAATGGATGTGCAATGTTGGCACATTTATTTTAGCATCTTCATTAAACGGTCTAGGACAGTATGTTAAAAATACAGAACATCTCATCTGTTTGGCTAATAAATTAAGTGATCCTGTGCATTCACCTGTGCTTACGTGTAAAAAGTTGTAAGCTTTGCAATACAGAGTGGTTGGATTGTGATGTAAAATTTTATAGCCTTTTAACCGTCTATGGGCTTGACAAACTAGTACAGGGAAGGCCTCTTGTGGCTTTAACTGGAAAAGCAGATAAGCACAAGGAGTGTCTCTTCCTTTGCTTTCTGTTTTTCCAGCAGTTGTTCAGTAAAGAACGGTATTCTCTTAATTCTCTGACATTCCCCTCTCTCAATTAGCACATTGAATTGATATAAGCCATTAAACAGCTTTTGTTAGTTTTATTAGTGCTATTTCTAGGAGCAGAGTCTTCTGGGGATGAAGTTACTATATCAGCTCATCAACACACAAATTAGCTGGTATTAGTACTAATATAAACCAATCAGAAGTCTGACATTGCAGTGTTAATGCACAGAAAATTCCCTTCCTGGGCAGTATATATGGGAAAGACACTTGAGACAGTAATAATCTCCACAGTGAAATCATCATGGTCAAAACTCCATACATTTCCAATCAAAAGAAAAACACAAAGGTGACTGCTTCAGGTTAAGTTTCTGTTTTTCAGACCTATCTGATTGTGTAATTTTTTTGCAGAGCCAACTCAGTCACTTGGAATCCACACAAGATGATGGGAGTGTTGTTACAATGTTCTGCCATCCTTGTCCGGGAGAAGGTCTGCCTTATTTAATAATTAAGCAGTTAAAAAAACCCAAACCACTAAATACCAAGCCCTACTTTTTAAGAGGGTAGTGTAAAATCCATTTAATCTCAAAATTTCTTTTGCAAGGAAAATTGTGTGGATTTACATTGTGTTTAGGAAGTTAATTTATCTTTTCAGGTTTTTTTTATTTTTGGAGGATATTTTGGTTAAAGCTGTAGACATTATGGCTCAGATCTTTAGCCGTTGAACCTTTGCATATTCTAATAACAATGCTAGAGCCATGCTAATATACTTGATCTGAATATCTGCCCCATTGTTTATGTGATATACTGACCCTACACCCTTGGTCTTAGTAACTAGTCACAGTCTAAACTGCTTAAATAAAAAGCAACCTTCTTACCTTACACAGCACTTTAAAAGTTTAACAATTCTGTTGAAAAGAAACCATGCTGCTTTTATTATGACTCCATATATCTTTTTAGGACTTTTTTCTTCTGGATTCTTCATTGACATCAATGAAATCGTGACCAGTGTCTTAATTCTTTTAGGCAATATGTATTTTCCTTAGATGATAAAAAACCACCACATCGTGTTATCTGTGGATAGGACTAATTCTGTTGTCTACTAATTTCTGGCATGTCAATTGCTGCTAGAAGAGTTTGTTGAAGACGTGGTTCCTGTGTATAGAACTGGGGTGAAGGAGTTGTGGGTTCCAATCCTAGGTCTGCTGTTGCTCTTCCAGGTGACCCATCTCTAAACTGAAGATTGCAGTGTTTATTTTCCTTTATAAAACACTTTGATGTCTATTGAAGGGAAGAACTAGCTATTATTTATGCTAATTATTGGAGGATTTTGGCAAAAATTTTTTATTCTCTATATGAGAACTTTGATAGGTGTTTTCATATTTATCAGATACACCAGTGTCTTCCAGACTCTTTAAAGAATGACTAATGAACTCTAAAGGAGGTGCTAACTGTTTTAGAAATGTCACGTGTAAGACTCCTGTGTAATATACAGGAATTTGTTTCTCCATGTTTCCTTCAGAGATGCTTACCAGTGATCTGTAGGTTTCTATTGATCTGTGAACCATATTTTTTGTGAGCAAAAAATGTCTAGTTTAGGTTATTTGTACCTATTTTTATCATTAATGTTAAGTGTCATAAAGCTGGACAATATATAAAGTTGAAGCCTTCAATTGCTTTTTTTTTTCCTAATTTTCTGTAGCTATCTGATGCTCTAAGAGACCACAGCTTTATTCTAGTGTGTAACAACACATCAAAAATTAAAGTCTTAAAAACATAGTCTCACAAAGTGGACAAAGTTACTATCAAAAACTAAGAATACAAATTAATCTGAGTGTTTTTCCAGGTGTGGGTTTGTGTAAAACTACTCAGGGACTTCTAAGGGAACTACCTTTTGTTATGAAAATTTTTTTGTGGCTCAGGTTTACAAAACAAGGTCAGTATTTAATAATTAGGCCCATTAAAGAACAATTCTTCTGTATATATTTGAAATACATTTTTAATATATTAATGAAATATATGTTTCATATGCATATATGCCTTATAAGTCATACAAGTACACATTTTTCATTACAGGGTATACTTCAAGGCTGCAATCAGATGTGTGCAGGCTATCTCTTCCAGCAAGACAAACAGTATGATGTGTCCTATGACACTGGAGATAAGGCAATACAGTGTGGCCGACATGTGGACATTTTCAAATTCTGGTTGATGTGGAAGGCAAAGGTAAATAGTAAAAGTTCAACTCAAAAATCAGAAACATACAGGCTTACGTGTTCACAAGATGGGAGTCCGTGCAATCAAAAAAACACATTTCATGTTTATCTCTTTACCTGCAGTCATCTTATTACTATTCTCCTTGCTCTTCTACTGACAAAATGGGAATTCTATTGGGTAACTTGTCTACAGTCTAATCTTTCTTTATAAAAATGAATTTAAATTTAATGGCAAAATGTACAATCGTAAACCAGTTTTTGCTTTGGGTGAGAGTTAGACAGCAATAGTAAGTAACCTGTGATAATACAAGATGTTTTCATGCAGATTTCCTCACTACTGAAGACTGAGGGAAGAAGGTAACAGAACTTTAGATATACGGTTACTTTTAAACAGATTGTAGACTTGTCATTGTTTATTTCAAAAAGTACTTCAGAAAAAGAAACTCAACGCGTCAACACAAAATACTTGTAACAATGATTTTAGTAATCAGCATTATCAGGCGGAGGGCATTTTGGTTCAGACTCAGTTCTCCCTCCAACATAAATCATCTTGGTACTCTAATCCAGGAACGTGAAACTGCTTATGGCACACCAGAACCAGCCTGTGACTAGCAACTTTGAAGTGTGTTGTTTATGGTTCTAATTACCAAGTGCTGACTACAGGCACTGTTAAAGCATGGGCTGAATGTTTTTCCTAAACACCAGCCAAATACATTTTATTAAAACTGGCATGTGATTCTACCTCTGCTGTTGATCACCTGTTAAACTGACTTTACTAAAGAAGTACAGCACTTCACAATAAAGAAGAAAAAAAAACACAGTGGAAACCATAATGGTTAGGGGTCTTATTTAAAATTCAGAAGTAGGGTATTTATGGATGTGATTCTTTAAAAATATTATAGAATAAAATTGCTAAGTTGATTTGCATATCTAGAATTGAAATTTCTCCAGAAATTAGTTATTTTGGATTTATGTTTAGTCTTGAGACAGATTCAGATTTCTTGGACCTGAGATCTCTGGGGTAGAAGAGATAGAACCTGTTTTAGCAGATTGCATGATTATTTTTCAAAAATGTTAAGAACACAAGATATTAGGAGCTGTGGAAATTTTTTACTTCAGCATTAACCACCAGAAGTGATCATACTCTTGTCCTCATCGTGGAAATATACAGCTTAGGTCCAGAAGAATTCTTGAGACTTTACCTTCAGTCATCTTATTCAGTACGAGAACCTACCCCAAATATGCAATAATTTAAGAGTGTACTTGTTTTATTTCTTCATTCATGTACAAGGTGTACTTAAAAAAAAAAAACCAAACCCAACCCCCATCCCGAATTTATAAGCAACCTTCATCTACTTTTTCTGAGATTATGATCTTTCAAAACAAATCAGACATGACAAAAGATCAGTGGGTAGGCAAATGATTTTTAGGAAACACATTGCAGGCTTTTGTTTGCTGACTTATTAAAATGCAAATTTCTAGCAAACTGTTCAGAGGAAATAAATTACTTTCCAACTCTTACCCTTTCAACTCAGTTCCCATTCCTTTTTCCCAGGCTTTCAGCAAAAGCTGGGAAGCCAAGACT
Source organism: Nycticryphes semicollaris (assembly GCA_013400055.1). Taxonomy (NCBI): domain Eukaryota; kingdom Metazoa; phylum Chordata; class Aves; order Charadriiformes; family Rostratulidae; genus Nycticryphes; species Nycticryphes semicollaris. The sequence continues at coordinate 1,312,424 of VXBJ01002467.1, forward strand.
TAATATTCATAATGTTTTTTGAAACAGAAAAAATAAAAAGAGCTGGAAATATTCTATTAAAAATATCAAAAGCCCTTGTTATTATCATAATAAATTATCTTAAAAGGAGACCAAACCCAAGTATTGGTTACAGTAAGGCCAGATTGAGCCACTTTTGTAGTGTTGATTAATTTTACTTTTAAATTACAAGAAATAATACTGCTAAATGTTTTTTGACTGTCTGAAAAGATGATTGAGGAGGAAAAATGACCATGTAATTAATACTTACTTTCTTTTTAAAACAGGGTACAGTAGGATTTGAAAATCAAATCAACAAATGCCTGGAGTTGTCAGAATATCTCTACACTAAAATCAAAAACAGAGAAGAATTTGAGATGGTTTTTGAAGGGGAGGTAAGATTTCCTTCATTTAACCTGAGTGTAGGAGTCAAATCTGTATTGAATTTCAAAAACAGTCTCCATATTTCTCACAGCTCTTCAAGCCAGCTATGCAAAACTGCTCTAAATTTCTGAAGACATACATGCCTATTGGCATCTGGGTAGTTTTTTTGTCAAATGCCATGTGGTTTTTGGCTGTAAATGTCATATTTATCCCCTCTCCTTCTCTTCCGCACTTCTCACTGTAGGGCATGAAAAGTACTTTAATGCAATCTACTCAAGCTGAGATTCCATGTTTTAACAGATATTACTGAGATTCTGCTATGTTTGCTGTATGTTCTGTTGCTAGTGCCACTGCATAAGCTCTTGGTTGATAGAATAACAAATACACTTCATCTCTCCATTTACTAAGAAAAGGGAAATTGGGTTGCTTTTGCTGCAATCCTGGGAAACAGTTCCGCATAAAACTCCATGAAGGTGAAATGTGCTTGCACTTCATTAGCCCCCTAAAACACTGTAAATGGGACAGTGTTTGGGAATCTAAGACAGCAGCTGCAACAGCAGTGCTGTAATCCATTTGTTTTGTTTTAACATGCAGAACTAGGAAAATTAATACTATATTTTGTCTTCCATGTGTGTGCTAAAATATGCTACTGACTGGCCTTTAGTGTGTGATTGATCTGTATTATTTTGTTTATCAATGTATGTGTTTGGTTCTTTTTGCAGCCAGAGCATACAAATGTATGTTTTTGGTATATTCCGCCAAGTCTCAGGGGCATGCCAGACTCTGATGAGAGAAGAGAAAAGTTACACAGGGTATGTGGCTTACATTAAATAGAAAAACATAGCCTACTTTCAACCCAAAGTGTTCTGTTTATTAAAAATAATTAATCTGTATGTTGATACATCGTCCCAATTCTGGGACATCAGTTCTTCAATTGCTTGCTCTGACCTCCATACTTGTTCACCTTTGTCTCCTATTTATACTGAGGCTGAAGTCACGTTTCCCCTATGGGACGAGATACAGAACATACTCAGTAATTCTTTGTTTTGTTTCACTTCTGTACTCCTAAAAGCAATATGAATCTTTAAAAAGTAGTGAGGCACAAAGATGTCCAAACCCTGTTTGAATAGAGCAGCATAACAGCAAGAGAAACATGAGGGTAATTATTTGAAAATGCTGGGACGGGTAAAGGACGTGGAAACCCATAAGTCCTCAGGTCTTTATATCGATTTTAAATGTTCTTGGTTAGTTATGCATTAATGCATTTCCATGAAAATTAATACGCTTTGGGATAAATTATTTTAAGATAAAATATTTGAAGGAAATAAAGGCATTGTAGAGGCACCACCTCCGCAATGGTCAAGTATCATGCTGCTTAGGACTTGAGGGAATTGAAATACAATAATTTTGTAGTAGCATCTTTGATAGACAGAAGCGGAAGGCAATACATTCAGGAGACAAAAGAATGATTTATAGTTGGCCAAAAGAATTGCATTATTTTTTTCCTGTTTGGGACGTTTTCTAGAGGATTTCATGTGTCACACTGGGGAAAGAGAACAGAAAAAAAGTAGAAATTCCTAGGTTAACCAGTGTCATGTTAGATAAAGAAATTACCAAAAAAAGAGAGAAAAGAGGAAGATAAAACTGGGAAGAAGGATGAAATGTTTGACCTGACCCTGTTTATTGTCAGAAGATACTTTAAAGCATCCTACAAAACAGTGTACAACCTGGACATCTGATCTTGGCTGGCAGAGAGAAAGAAGGTCTGGATGGCAAAACTGGGCTCAGTCAATACCAAATATTAAGATTGTCAGAACATTATTCCTTGTAAATTAAAGTGAAGAAGTGAGATTGGAGTAAATGCACGGTACTTCAAAACTACTGGAAGGTTTCCATGGCTTATGCTAACAGAGGATATCTGTTCCGAAATAAGTCTTGTTGAAAAATTTCTATTGTGTCCCTGTTCCTCCCCTGTCGTGTCTCCCCTGCCCCAAAAATGACTTTGAGAATGTATAATATTCTCATGGAAAACATCCATTACCCTCAAAAAGGTGGCTCTGGAGTACATTTTCATCAAAAGACAGAAAACATTTCTTCACAACAAAAAACTTCATCACAGAGAAATGACATGTATATTTAATAGATAAAATTATTACATAGTGAATACTCTAGGATGCTATTAGTCTCTTAATAAAAAAGATGGGTATTATTGTCAATATTTATTTAAATAGCCATTGCTACATATTTAGATTTTCAAGCTTTTTCTCTTACAGATCTTTTTATAAAAACTAGTGTCTTTCTGATATGTCCATTTATTTTTTCCAAATTAAGAAATGTTGTGACATACCAAGAAAGGATAAAATTTTTAATTCTTCTTCTCCTCTCTCTCTCATATTTTTATTCTTAATTTGTAAAGGTGGCACCAAAAATCAAAGCACTGATGATGGAGTCGGGTACTACCATGGTTGGGTATCAGCCTCAGGGTGATAAAGTCAACTTCTTCCGAATGGTCATCTCAAACCCAGCAGCAACTAAGTCTGACATTGACTTCCTCATTGAGGAAATAGAGAGATTGGGGCAGGAGCTGTAGCACAGTGGTTAAATGATTTATTTCTCAATTCACTGTTTTCCAGCACTGGCTATTTTTTAATCCAGTTCTGCACAACATGTTTTAAGGAAATTCTCTTTCTGTAAGTTCCAGTCTCCTAAGATATCCTTAAATAAAACAACTATAAGCTACTAAAACATATATGTATTGATAGATCATAATACTGAGGGAAAATGTATTATCTTGAAGTTGAAGTACTATTGACTCTTACGTTGATCTTATTTATTGTAGTCAGCAGGAAATTAGTAAATACTAAAATAGCAAATTAAGAACTCTGCACAGTATATAAAGTGGTTCTAAACTTAGATCTAAACCACAGCATGTTTTCCACTTTAAGAGAATTAACTTTTCCTTCAACAACTAATAATGTGGATAATGTGCTACAGATTTTTTTCCCAGGTAAAAATAAGCATATAGAAACATTTCTAAAATGTAGATTCTTAGGAGATAAAGAAAATGTATAACAGTATTAAATCTTATTGTTGGTGCTTCTCTCATGTACAACAGCAATCTCTAACAGCACCTTTGAGTGAAATAGTTGTATTTCCCCTTTAGTGTCACATCAGGGGTTAATAGTAGCAGAGTCATTGTAACAGGTATATTATTGCTGTATTTTTAGAAGTTAATTTGTGTAGATTGTGTATATTATTGTTAAAGGACTTTGTGTAAAAGGATTTAAATGTAATAGTTTTACAGCAAGATAACTGTTGAATTGTAGGTATATGAAATATTTGCTTATTTATATGCAGAGATTTACCATGCCGAAGAGTTGTCTTGTATTTTCTTCCATTTGTAATGTATCCTATTTATATATTATTGAAGTTCTAAATAATGTTTATGGTATTTTAGTGTCTTTGTGAGCCAAAGAAAAAATACTAAAATATTAGTTGACACTTTCATTTAAATCCTAGTGCCCTTAAAGTAATAACTTACAGATAATTTTACTGAGTATAAGGAATTCTAATATTGTGTATAAACTGTCAAATTATGAGATCCTTTTAATCTAGTAGAATTTTCAGTTTTATTTATTGTAATGTCAAACTGTCTCTTCAGTGACCTAAATGCTTTTCTAGTGAATATTGGTTGCTAACCAAGGCCCCTGTTTTTGAGTTGTATTTCAGGACTGATCTCTACGACTGTTTTCACTAAATTCTATGGGAATTTTCATGGGAGTTTTACCACCATCATTCTTATAGTGAAACAGAATTCAATGTGTGTTTGGAGCTTATAAAATAAATAAATGCAAAAGTAATCTCAGAATCTTTTAATAGAGCTGGCTTGTCAGAACAATTTCAACTAGCTAGACTTTTCAAAGTATAGACACCAGAGTCGACTGCAGCTTGTTCAGTTTTAATCATTAGTTAATCAATACTACCCAGTGGAAAACTCCGTGGTGGAAGCAGAGTAGTGGAACAAAATGAAGACTCGATAACTCTGTCTACTGAGTTGCTGTCATGGTGATAAATGGAATATACTAATTTCAAACCTCTTCATACATGATTCTGTGGCTATCTACTATGCAAGTCAGTAATTAATTGGTTTTTCTATTTTTATTTTTTTTTCAAAATCAGTAATAAACAAATTATTTTAGAAATATTCAGTAAAATATAGTCACGCTATGCAGTTTTTGCAGCCTCTCTGCTTCCTCTCAGTAATGTGGAAGGACAGCTACAGCCAGGAGGTCCCACTGGTTGTCTTCTGAGGATGCTGTCTCACATCTTTGACTGTGTCAGAGCAGAGAGAAGGAAGAAGCTGTCATGGTAAATGCCATATATGATATAGCATAGTCTTTGCAGCTTTACATAGGACTATTGCTTATCCCTCTTCCATAACCTCTGTAAAACTTTTTCTTGAAATTGAGTTGAATCTAAAAATCACTATAAATTTGTCACTGTCTTTTACATTTAGGATTATGACTTTCAAAATTCTATCTACAGCATTACTTTTAAGCCTTGAAACCTCCCAGTAATCTCAGCAGTAGAGTATTTCTTTCATTGGATTATTTTCCTCAAGCCAGTTTGTATCTTGACTTCTTGTTCTTAAACCGCAACCTTAATGAGAAACCTGATATCTTACCATGTATTCAATACTTAATATTTCTTGCTGTAAACGTCCATGCCGGATGACCTGAGGCCTGCAATACAGAAATAGCATGAATATTGACTTCAGTACCAACTTCCATAATACTAAATGCCATTCTTTATAGATAGCAGCTATTCATCAAAACTAGAGGGCTTCTCATTGAGAGACCATTTCAGAGTGCAGAAAGAAGTTTGCTTTGAGGAGGAAGTACATGTCAGATTTCAATACAGGCTTCTGCCTGAAGTCTGGTCTCTGTCACAGTTTGACTTTATTCAAAGGGCAGCTACAGAAGATTGAAAGAGTTCTCTCAGTTCTTGTTTCTCAAAACAATATGAACTAGTATGATCAATGCAAAGATATATAACTGCTGACCTAGCTTCACTATCGGATTTTACATCTTCCACATAAGTAGCATCATGGTCCTTGTGATTTTTTTCAACTAATTCTTAGGTGGGAACTTCTGAATTCCTCCACCTCCCTAGTCAAGATATTTCAGCAACAGTATTACTAAAGATTCCAAGTTAATCCCTAATTTTCTAACCATAATATTTTAACTTCATGGACCCTGTATCCAGATCATCATCTCAATGAAACGTTGTATCTCCTAGAAGCATCTCTTTATCCAGGTAAAGAGAATCATCCTCATGTAACTGATGATGAAAATATAGGAAAGACCATATTATAGCTTACTGACATTTAATACAGTCCTGTGATGTAGTCAGAAATATATCTAGAGCTCTTCAGCCCATATACAATGTTTTCCTCACTGGCATTTTTTCTGCTTCATATAATAAAATGTCTTGTGCTTTGAAGGTCAAAAGCATCAGAGGTTCTACCTATTCCTGTCGATGGTTTGCAGCTAGATGGGAATAATGGAGCTCTTCCCGCTTGCTTCAGAAGCAAGACAGTTAACACGCAGGTGTTTTCTCTAAAGGCAGAAGGTTTACATTTATCCTTCTACCCTCTGCATTTTATCTTGCCTTTCTGCAGTGTTGTATCTTGACACAGCTGAATACCCACAATTAGATTTTTGCAAAGCTTTTAATTCTACCATCGGACTCAGGAGTGTTTCCTTATTATATGCACCTGCTTCCGCAGGCACAGGGCTCATATTAATTTCCAACTTGGTTAGCTGATTTTAACAGAGCAGTTGTGGTCATCAGTGAGAAAACTCATCTGTGTTTTCTTCTCAGTAGGTGATTTTCATCTGAGTAATATGTTACAGCTTCTCAGACAAAAGCTTACCTGGAATTTTCCCGCCTTTTAATCCATACACTATTGACTGTGAGAGATCAGGAAGTATGGATATGAGGAAGTGTTGACTAAGTCAAAGCATTGCAGTTCCAGGTGAGTAATTTTGGTTTTTTGAGATTTAAAATATACTCTAAGGTATATATAATTTTGCCTTTAAAATCACACGGACAATCACTGTAATTTTGTGTGGGTGGATTCAGATCAAATAAACAATAGGCAAGATCTTAGCTGAACATGTAGCTGCCGTGCTTATTTAGTGATGTAATTTATTTGGAAAAGACTAACCAATAGATAAAAATCAACATCAGCTGTTGATTTTGAATGAGAAAAATTCTGATTGTATTATTAAAAGTACTTTTTAGAGAAGAAACCATTCACAGCAGACAGATGGAACCAGGGGCCTTGGGAATAACCCAGAATTTTAAAATCATCATTGACATAGTTCATAATCTGTTTTTTGAGTGGTGACAAATACAAAGAGATTTTTTAAACAGAATCTCTGTTTTGTGGTTTAAGAAATGTCAAAGTTATAAAGAAGATATGCAATGCAGTTTTAATTTTTCAATAAAAGTTGATCTTAAAACTGTCTAATTTGTCTCATATAATTTTTGTAAGCTATTTTGTTTCCTAAAGAATATGAGACAAAGCCCATACAATGCTATCCCTCACATTAAAAACAGTAAGGCAAATGCTAAGGCTACTCTTTAGTTTTAATTGTAAATTGAATGTGAGCTTGTAGCAGCATAAGCTGAGGAAGAACTGCTAACTCAGAACCTTGACTAGCTTGAACAGGGTCGTCAAGATACTAGTACTGTGTAGAAATACTAAAAACATAGAGAATCTAAAGATATTTCTGTGTGATATTATGGTGTGGTTTATAAAATCCTAATCCAGTTTACACAGAAGACCCAAGAAAGTTAACAGGAACTTTGGAATGGGTAAAAAGAATAAGATTAAGTCCTTGTGGTAAAAGCCCTGCTATTTAGTCTGTGGATATGTTTATGGAACCTGTTTCTTGTAATGCAGGTCTTACTCCCAGGAAGACTTGACTACATGCTTAACTTTGCACACATTGCAATGCCACTGGTTGATCTCGGTGTTGATCAAACACATTAAATCTCACACAATCAGAAGTAGGATATTTTTATGCAATCTAAAATCTATATGAGTGATAAAGTACATTTATGTATGTANAAAGGTGTTTGGAGTAGTGTTACGTTTCATCATTTCTGTGCTTGTCTGAAATGACAGAGAATAACAAGGGGAGCCCTGACAGCCATATGACAATTCACTGTGGAGTCAGTACGATGGGATATATGGGGTGCCTGACTGTGAAAGCATTTAAAGTTTGCATAGCAGAAAATCTGTGGATATCCTTAGCAGGGTCGGTTAGAACTGAGTTTCCCTGTTCAGCCACTTCTGTATTAAGCATTAAAATGCACAGTCTTTTACAGTAAAAATGTTTCCTTGTAACACAAGTAAATGAGACATTGGCAGCTTTATTTTGTGAGTAAAGTAAACACGTTTTGTAAGAATAATTTTGTAAAAGTATACAAGGGAAGCCTAATCTTGCCACCACAGAAGTTGACGGGAGAATTGCTGCTGATTGTTTGAATCAATCTTTCCCATTCTTGGGAGTAAAAGACCATTTCCTAACAAAAACAGAATGAGAAATTTTCATATTCTCTAAAAAAAGGCTATACATAATGCAGTAATACCAAACAAATTCAATGTATCTCATACAGAATCATAGATGTTTCAAACAACAACAGAAACTGAGTTTGAACACAAAATAGTTGAAATGTAAAATTTAGAAGAATGCCATAACTTCAGGGAAATACTTTTTTTTTCTTAATTGGACTTGAGTGAAGCCCAGTAATTACAAAATACAAGTCTTTCCCTGTGTAAATACAGTATGAATTAAAGCTTTTTGTGGCAAAGCTTTATGCTTTGCAGCACATGATATGTCTATGCATGATATATACTTGATATATACCAAGTATAACATGAAAAAGGTGATTAAAAGTTCTGGATTCTAGATCGTATTTTGGGGCAATGTGTCATTCTATTATGGGTGTTAGAATTTTATTTTATTTTATTGTGTGTGTACCAAATGTCTTGAAAAATAAGAGTACGTCTTGAATTCATAAAAGTATAGAATGATTTTTTTTCACTCTATAGACAATTCTGATTAATTGTGACTTTATGCATTATCCATAGAACTTCCATTAATTTTAACAGTATGGAATAAATTTCATTTTGATTGCTTTAGGGGTAGGATGAACATCCTTCAAGCAGGATGAGTTTTCTTAAGAACAGCTTTCTTTCCAAGTTAAATAATTTTACGCAGCAAACTAGGCATGAGCAAAAATACATGCTGCAAAGAAACTTATTAAGTCCATTAGCGTAGCATGCAAATACCATAACGTTAAGCACTAAAAATTATGGAAGATGGTTGTATCATGTGTGAGTAGTAAGGAATGTACTCTTACATACATACACTGTTCAAAAAATCGTAGGACCACAATGGGACTGTTTATAGTTAGGTACAGCTCACTGTGGTCAACTGAATTACATCTGCCTGAATTTCTTCTTTAGTATTTTATAATTTGCAAATTGTGACAACTATGCTTAGGGTGATGGTACATGAATGTGGAGTACTACTCACTCAGGAACTGCAACTAATCTAGCAAAGAAGAAATGAGAAGACACAAGATTTGACTGAAAGTGAAGGTTAAAAGGAAGGATGGCTGCACAACGTGGAAGGGTTTGGGTTTCATTAGAGCATTTGGAAGAATCAGGCTTCTGGACAAAGCAGAATTAAAATAGTGGTTAAAATGCATGATAAGATGCAAGCAGAAGTTTTTAAAAGAAAAATACTCTGGTTCTCTGTTTTAGTAGATCTATTTACTGAGGAAAAGTGGAGCGTTGTTTATCATGATGATAATAGAAAAATCTGAAGATAAAATATTACACACCTTGATTTATTTCTGCTACTTATTAGGTACTCTGTTCAGCATCTGAATATAATTCTTTCAGACTGGATAAGTATAGTTAATATGTGTATTTGGGAGTGTATTTATATTTCATCATATAAAACACAAGGACACATGCATGTACATACTCTGTGTGTATCAGAAAAAAAAAATTAAGCCTTGCATGATGTTGACTGTTCTGTGTAGGACTTTTCAGGACACCTGCAAAGATTCTTGAAATATAACATTAAACAAGTATATCATGAAGGAAATAGTAAATTATTTTCTCCTACCTTTGAAACGTGTGAGTGCATTGTATATGTATATAAATGATTAAATCTCTGTCATATGAAATTCTTGTGTTATACACCTTATAACAAAATACCAGTCTAGTTCATCTGAGAACAGTTGGTTTGAGGCAGGAATTACTGTGTGAAAAATTTTGGTCTTGTTTTATGTGGAAACATGTCGTGCCCTAACAGTGTGAATGAAAATATGTAAGAGCATTGCAGGCGATAGGAACAGGAGAAAAAGTAAGTTTAATATTTTGAGAAAGCCTATGGAAATGTCACTACAAGCAAAATCAACAAATGTAAGTGCAATTACTTTAACTTAGATTTACAGAAGCCTGTCGGCTGTGACCACAATGTAACCTGATTTGAAGCCATATCTTCTTGGTGTGACATTAGCAATTGTTTGGGTCATGCTGGTGGATAAAGCAAGCAAGCAAGCATGCAACCCTCAAAACAGTAAAAAAGTGAATACTAACTTTAAACTGGATGGGTAAAAAGTGTCTCTAAAAAGCAAAGTGAGAAAGGCATAAGACATTGTGGATGCCCCAACCCTGGAAGTGTTCAAGGCCAGGCTGGATGGGGCTTTGAGCAACCTGATCTAGTGGGAGGTTGGAACCATGGCAGGGGGGTTGGAACTTGATGATCTTTATGGTACCTTCTGACTCAAACCATTCTATGATTTCTCTCTCAGTGTCATGTTGGTCAGTGCTTTTTATGTCTTCTAATGATTACCCATATTATAAATCATGTGCACTGTTCAATGTATTGCCTTATTAATTAGGACTTTCCCTGGGCCCCAGCAAAAAAGGCCATTAATCTCAATTAAGCTTCTTCCTTTACTTTCAGAAGGCTGCCTGCAGGGTAAGACTGACATTTGTGCTTGTGGGCATAGGGCCAGACTGACCAGTAGACACTATATGATGAACTCTTTATTTGCATTAATTTGAGTTTTTTATGGTTCCCTGTTGCATGATTTGGCTATGAGCTTCCTTTGAAGAAAAGGCCCTCATCAACTGTTTCTTTCAGCTAATCCACTTTTCTGCCACATGCAAGGCACTGGCAATCACTCAACACACTGATACGGCTCCTGACTGTCCCAAGGAGTACAGCTTTACTGGGCAATGGGGTGAGATCTCCATGTGCTGGGTTTGACACTGCTGAACCAAAGAACTGTAGTTGTTTTGGTTACAGAAGCTGTTATATTTCTTTATACTGTTTTGCATCATCATAGCTCTATAATTATTCTACATATTTTACGAGAAGAGGTTTGCTGTTTTTTTTTCACCACTGCAAATGAACCAGGTTTAGTTTTCCTGCTTAATACCCCATGTCAGTCAGTAGTTTTTATTGGGTTTACTCAATCCTGGTGAAATATAATTATTCTGTAAGTACAAATTAATTGCCAGCCCTATCTTATGGTATAATACAATGCATATTTTCTTGTCTTCCCAAGGATATGAGGCTTGTCTGTTTGCAATATGTGATGAGAAGTCACAGATTGCTAATTTGTGACCTGGCTCCCTAGCAGGGAGAATGGTAATTGCCATCAGGCAGCTCCCTCTGCTTTCTTAAGTGAGTATACACAGACTGATTGCAGCATTAGACCTATCATGCAGTTGAAAGAAAACCCAACGAAATTTCTTCCCTTTGAACACATCAACACTACTTTAAAAAAGAGCTGCCAGGCCAGTAATTGCTACAATTTGCCTTCTCCAAAAGCCTTATTTTACATTGGGTTGGGTTTTTTCCTCACAAACGTTCTGTGACTGTAATGTAAATAATTACGCTTAGCTATTGTTGAATGACTTCAGAACTCATGTTGATTTTCTATATATAATGCTGCTGTTATTATACAATTACTGGTGTGCTGGAGGCAGTCCAGACGTGGAATGAAGGGTCTCGGGGGAATTTCATTTGCTCGGTAGCTTAGTCCAGAGCTGTTGCCATTAAGCTGGCAAAGCGGTCAGAAGAGGAACTGAAATCACTGGATTACACCATAGAGACTTGGTTGGATAATCTTAAAAAAAAAATGTACACGCCTTGAATTTGCAACAGGAATGCCTCTTCCCCTCTCATCTTTTAGCAAAAAACAATTAATGGAAAGAGCTTCAACAAACAAACAGCCCTTGTTGGGACCACATCCTCAGTTTGGAGTTTATGTAGTGAACTACTAATTCATCTGCCTACTTACTTAGATAATCTCTAAATGACATGTCTAGGCTTGCAACATTAAATTATTCTTTGCTTATGGAACAACCCATAAAATTTTAAAAGTAAATAGTGCTTTGTATTTCTGTCTTCCTGGCATTGCATATTGCTCATTCTTCCTCTGAAAGGGTCAACAGGTCCTTTCAAATATATGTGTGTAAGAGAGAGACAGAAAGTATACAAGAAAAGCTTCTCTGCTAGGCTACCAAACCAGTCTTCTATACCTTAGTTTGAATAGAAGACTAGATTGGGAGGTTGGCCTAACACAAGAAAACTAATTCAAACACACTGACTTTGGTGGAGTTCTCAGACACAAATGGAAGAAGAAAGAGAGATAAAATGATAGGTGGTGGTATACCAGATAAGAGTCACACAGGGCCAATTCCAGAATAGTAAAATTGCCTGGCAGGAAAAAAGCAAATATACATCATATTTCAGAGTGAAAAATTTACTAAGTGGTAAAACCAGAAGCCAAAAAAACAATTTAGTAACAGAACCTACACTAAGCAACACTCTTTGCATATAGTTTGAAATAGATAACAGCTTCCAATATGTTGTTTTGTAGGAATACGTTTGGTGTTGAAATGTATGTGAGTATCTACCTGTCCCTACCTGCTGGTTTATACAATTTTAAATACAGAGGTTTTTTTCTGGCAGTAGTACATTTTCATTACATCCGTAGGCACTAGAAGGACTTTTTACCATCTACTTCACTCAGAAAAAGGTGCAAAGAGGAATTGTTTAGACAGGTAAAACTTTCTTCTACCCACTTTTTTCACTTATGTTTAGCTATCTTAAATTGGGCTAATTTTCTACTAGTATGGACGTCTTTTAAACTGTGTTGGTTTCCAAGGCTAAATAATACAAGTTTCATTACTAAAATTATTTGAAATGGCAAAGGGAAAAACTAAACAGTGGAATGTATACTGTATAGAAAACTGTTGGAATTACTTATAGAAGCAAGTAATGAGAGCTGATTGTCTCATCTCTACTTGCTTTGAGTCTGATGTGCTCTCTGATACACAGATTAAACAATTTCGGCAACTATTCAGCAGTAACAACAAGCAATACCAATAATTTAGAAAAATGGAGGCCTGTTTTCCCATTACACTATAAAATCAGGCTTCTAGGCCTAGTTGTGAATGGGAGATCAGATCTAATAGGTTATTGCCTACCAAAACCAAGTCATGCTCACACTGTCACTGTTTGAAAAGCTTTTGTATAGCAGGTTATGCAGAATCTTCTCATGGAGGACTATGTGTCTGTATATGTTTATGTCTCTGCATCAGATTTAATACCTTAATCAGTTATTCTATAAGAAGCAAAGAAAATAATATAAATTCACAGACCTAAAACATATACGTATAAAACTGTATAAAATGTTAGAAAGATTTTAGCAGTGATTTGGGTATGCTTTCTTTTCATATACAGTACACGCTACATATAACTTTTTAACTACCTTATAAATTGAAGATCTCTATCATTCTATAGTTATCCATGCTCTATAAGCTACATCATAATTGTAGTTAGTATTTTGAGTCTGTAGTATTTGTAAGTCTCTGGACTCAATAACATTTTAGAAGATGCAGCTGTTGAACTGCTTTTAGCTGGTTTCAGTAATGGTTACAATCGTTTTGCCATTGACTGTAATTCCTGGGATTTAGTGGAATTCCTAGTTAAAAAAAGAACAACAGCAAAACAGGAACATCAACAAATTATATTCCTAATTTATTCAGTTAGGTTGTAAACTGTTGAAGGCTCTCTTAACAGATGAAGGCCTAAGAGCCTAAATAAGGAGGTAGTTTAGAACCTAACATAAAAAAATTAATAATAAAATAAAGTAGTGACTTCACCCTAGTGTAATTCATTGAATTTTAGTGAAATTACACAAAGGAAAATAAGGACCAAATTTAATGGATTATAACCAGGTGTACTGCTGTGGTTCTATAAGAGGTGTGTCTACAGTGGAAGAAATAAACAGCTTTGGGGGAGAATCAGGCTAGGGTGACAATAGGAGATGCTCTGCATCCCTTTTGTCAGCCTGCACCTGGGTTTTCAGCTACCACTTCAGGTTCAAATCTCATGGCTGAACATCCAACAACTTTAACCTGCCAAACTATGTTGCTGTGGTACTGCTGTATGTAATGTCATGAGAGCCGTGGGCACCGTACTTCTGTGAATGAATTGGGTCATCTTGTCCAAGCCCCAAGCTCAAACAGGGCAACCCAGAGCAGATTGCCCAGGACCGTATGCAGAGTAAATATGAATATCTCAAAGGATGAAGACTAAGGCGGAACCTGATCTCTGGTGTATCCTATTTTCCTTTTGTGTATGATGGAGAAGCCTTAGCACATACCTGGAAGTGTTTAATCCTCTTGGAGTTGGCTGTAAAGCCTTGTTAGAAAAATCCTAAATAGAAGTCTTAAAAAACAAAAAAAAAAAGCAGCAAAGAAACATTGGAGAGAGAAGACAAAATGAAATATTTCTGTCCCCTTATGAGACATCAGAAGAGTCAAATTTCAAGATTTACCTTCATTAAAAATTTATATATTTATTTGGCCTGAATAAGTATAATATTAAGAATGCTGGAAGTATCTCACTGGTGATAAAGAATTACGTTGTGTATTTATAATGGAGAAACAAAACTATTCCCTGCAGTCATTGTAATAATTTTGATGAGTGTTAACTGTTGGAAGACTCCTACATTGAGTCAGGGCTTTCCCTAAGAACAGGGAAGAGGTGGGGAGATGAAGTCCTCTGTGGCTGATGTGCTCGGATCGCTTCATGAAAGACTGGTATTGACTAAGGCAATGTTTTTAAAGTTATTGGGGTTTGATAATTTTCAGCAGCTTTGCATTAAGCACTTTGCAAATCATAACTTTTTAAGGGAACTGGAAACTAACCTGTATTTTTTTTAAGTGAGTGGAATTTTCCAAACTGCTATGCATATTACAGTAATTATTTTAAAAGCTCTCTGATAGCTCTATTATTATGATAGAGTTCGGTCAATGAGTTGTGTATACAAAAATAAAAGAGGCATGTATATGAAAATAAAAATGAAACAATTATAATAAATCAGAACCGCTTTTCCAAGATGTCCGTGTAACTTTGCATTCCGGCTGCATTTTGAACTGATCAGATTTTGAAATTTTCACTTTCCAGTTCTCATTTTCCCAGTGAAGTCTCTGCATGAGGAACACTCTCTTCTGCCGGAGCAGAAGAGAGTAGCCAGTTTTACCAGGGAGGGTGCAAGGAGGAAAAGCAAGGTAAAACTGAAATGAGCCAGAAAACTCCCACAGATTTTTACATTGTGTATTTTAACAGACAAAATTTGCTTATATAAAGTAGAGATTTGTAATGGAAGTAGTCCCAATGCCTTTAATATTTTAATGTAGAAGAAATGCAATGGTAAATTTTACATATACTGCCTGGTCAGTAGATTTTTTTTGTTTCCTACTGGGCTTTTAGTAGTCATTGAAGAGAGGCAGCAGCTGGAGAGCAGGTAACTGGAAGGAAGGCCAGGGGAGGAAAACAGTACATGCAGGCATCTGAGTGAGGATAGGACTCACTTCAAGACCTGGATTTGAGAATTGCTCCTGGGCAGGCCTGTGTGAGCCTGTGCCTCCTTCAGCTCCTCCTGGGTCTGGGTCCCAGCCTGCAATTTCTGGCTCTTGCAGCATTCTCTGTTCCTTTTCTAAACAGTTCTGTGGCTTCCATTGAAACCAGTGGGTAAACTGCCTTTCTCCTGCTCTTTTCCTGGCCACAGCAATTTCCTCTGTGCTTGTTTGTTACACTCTTTATGGTGACCGCATTTTTTTCCCCTTCATGTTGACTTAAGGAGGCAAAATTCCAAATTATCATCTGTATTCAATTTTCTTCAGCCATTTAACTCTATCTATCCTTGATGTTGCTTTGCTACATCTTTCTTAGCAGCTTCTCAGCCCAGACCCCTGTTCTAGCAGTGCCTGAGCTTAGGATAACTTCTTAGTTTGTGGTGGGATTTAAAAGCCACGTGGAACATCCTGTATTTCACTGGGTCTGACACCATATCAAGGCAGGACACTCAAAGAAATACCCTTGATAGGTGGTGTCTGTCCTGAAAAGAGATAAAACCTCTTCCAGAACCATCTTTGAAAGTCCTAGTTAATGGTTCCTTCATCAGTTCTCTCTATGGTATGGCAAAATGCTAGCCCTACAAGTAAAGGAAGAAACCCTTTAATGATTAAAATTCAATCATTGTTATGAATAGTATCATACTCTTCATAATGTGTTGTAACATAAAAGCTAGTCCCTGCATTCAAATAGATTTTCTGGTCCTTGCAGGACTCAAGCCCTTTGACTCTAATGGTGACCTGTCCAGAACAGTCTGCAGGAATAAAGGGGCAGCTCCAGAAACTGGCTGGGACTTTCCAGCTGGTACATGACACGTAATTATCAATTCTGTTGATTGCATTGACACCTGCAAATCTCATTGCAAAATAAAACTCATTCCAGCACATCCCAGTGGGACCCAGCTGGGCTCACCAGCTCCTACCTCCCAAACTCTGTGCTTGCTGAGAAAACCGCTCAAGCAGGTGGCATTAGTGAGGACCATTGAATCATTTTTGTCAGCAGCACGTAAAAGCGTTATTGTTCTGTGTCTTTTGGCTTTCAATGCAGTGATTTCAGATGACAAACTGCTCATTTGATTGTTAAGCTCAACACATGGGTGTTGAGCTGCCTTTGGGACGCAACAGAAACTAGAGAGGGCTCCATCTGCCTGCCCTGAAATGGAAAACGACATGAAATAGATTGCTATCTGGGGAAGCTGCAGGTTGTCAAGAGATATACTTTAATTTAGTCTAACATATCTAGGTAGCTCTGGAAGTAACTTCTGACACAGTTTCTTTTTCTAAAACTCATTGGTTTTTCTAGTTCACTCAGGAAGACCTGTAGCATTTCCTCTTCGGAAATGGTGCCAAAAGCACTTGGAGAGCTGGCAACGGAAGGACTAACCTCAGCTCCAGCCTCAAGATGCTTTCATTAGTACAAGTGAGAGTACACAAAGTTGAATTTTTGAGGTGAAAGGTGTGGTACTGTATTGGGATGACACTGCTTTATGGCTAGGCTCATAGGATCTGATCATATCCTCTCTTTCTCTCTCTTAACCAATTCTGTTTGTTCCCTCCAGTGACAATTCATTAAAAGAAAGGTCCTCTGCCTTTAACAAACTCTACCTACAGCATAATGGTATCAAGGGCTATTCTTACTAGGATTTTAAGGTTGTTATTCAAGGATATATTTGAGGCTGGAGCACAGGATTGACACCCCAGGGCATATATTATGTTACACTGCTAGTTTGTTTGTTTGTATTCAAACTTCCATATCTAATCTCAAAATAAAGTATGTTCACAAGGTCCCAGTAGAGGCACCCTGCTGTCTCAGTGATGTGATAAATAACAGCAAAAGCCTAGATCCTAATTTTGCTCAAAAAAAAAATAAAAATATACCTCCTTGTTTCAGAAGATAAAAGAATTCTTATCCCTGAGGCTTGAAGGAAAAGAAGTTATCAGCTACTGAGGCAGAAAAAAATAAATCACAAAAGACTTCTCAGTGAAAGAAAAGATAAAATAGAGGGAGTTGAGTGTTGTTCATTTGTGATTAGTTTTTTGTTGTTTTTTTTTCTGAAGGGGGGATTAAAAATAGCTTAAGATATACACAGTTGTGGAAGCTTTCATAGAACATGTCAGGGATGAAAAAAACCTCAAAATATAACAAATACTAAAGAGATCCTTTCCTGAGGCTAAAGCAGTTTGCTTTCTCTGAGCTAGCAATGTATTGTTTCAAGCATGGCTGGAAAGAGGCTAATGGTGTTTAGCTGTCCAGACGATGGAGGAATGTGCCCTTCTGTGACTAATGATTGCACATAGGAGAGCTGTCAGAGAGCTGGAGCTCTGTGAGTAGGGAAGAGGAGTATTGTGAACATGTGTGGTCTGTGGGGTCAGAACATCCTTGTGTCAGTGTCTGAGAGCAGTATTTGTCCTTTTTATCTCAAACTTGCCACGATAACATCTGTTTTATTCCTCCTTTCTGTAAAGAGGGACCTTCTAGGACCTTTGTATGTCTTATTCTTTCACCCTGTTCACCTGTCACAGGCAAGACAAAGTGGTAGAAGCCCAGTAACAGCACATTGGTGGTTACTGTGACAGTGGTTATAGACTGGCCGGTTTCAGATGGTCAGTGTTCTGTATTTAAGACACAGAAGAAAATGCCCAGGTTTCCAGGAGAGGCAACTCCTTGGTATTTGTGCCATGGTACATAGGCGGTTCCTGTTTCTTATGGTTTTTAGAACTGCTCCTGTCCTCTGACAGCCAAATCTGTGAAGGCCAAAGCTATAAAATGAAATATTGGGGATGAAACCATCACAGGGATTTCTTTTATCCCTGATACTCAAGAATTGTATCTGGCATTTCTGTCTGGTCAAGTCTGTCAAGCCAAGTGCAATTTCTTTTCTTAATGTTCAGTATGTCTGCAGTAACTCTCTTAATGCTTATGGGAAAGGTCTGGATTTTCTGCCAAGAAGGGCCATGTTTTCAACCTTTGTGACAGGTACAATAAATGGAGCACTATTCAGGATGGGACACTAAAGGATTTAATATATGATCCATTTTTAACTATGGGTCTCTTTAATATAAGCCTTCCTCCAGTACTGCTTTCTTCCAGGATAGTCTTCATCAACAGTTGTTCTAAGTATCCCTCAGCAGAATCTAGCGGTTCAATAATAAAGTCATGGTATTTGCTTTTCTATCTCACTGATGTTTTATCTTAAAGCATAAAATCTGAGTTGGGAAACTCAGAGGTAGGCCCTTTTTTGTTTGATTGGGATTTGTTTATGTATACCGACATCTGTCATTTATGTTTCAGTCCGAACTCCAGATAAAGGGCTCTAGCAGAACCCTAAATAAAGCAAATTTTATCTTAATTTAAAATGAAATAATTTAAAGCCCTTTATAGAACTATAGCTGAAATAGTACATACTGCTGTACAAAGTACTGAACACCCAAGACACACTGCAGAACAGATTCTGTGAGCAATAACATTTCTCGTTTGATTTATTATGTTGAAGAAAACAGGATCTAATATGCCCTTCATAAATAAAAAGTTTGCAGTAGCAAATCCTTGACTATTACCCAAGTCTCTTATTGTAAGCAATTTCTAAAACTACAGATTTTAGCTTAACCACTTGCGTCAAAAAAAGACTGACAATGCATGTAAGTATCATGTAATGAAGTGGTTGGAAATTACTTAATTTACCCTCCATTACGAGCCCTTCTTCTGCAGCAGCCCCAGCTACAGTACTCCCAAAGCCAGCTGCTATGTACAGCTGAATAGTAGCAGGCCTATTAAGCCTCTTAAATACTTGCATTCTAATTCCTAAATTGGGTGGCCAGAACCTTAGCCTGTACAATTGCTTCTATAATTAAGATTCTATCAATGTTTCTATTAAGAACCCTGTTTTCAACCCAATATAATTTAAAGAGGCTTCTTTTCTTTTTTAACAGTGAAGCAAACCTATTGTCTGTGATTTCATGTACATTGTGTTATTTCCTAGGTAATAATCAAGTGAATCTTGGAAACACTCTGACATTTTTTATTAACTCTGAGCCTTCCCTTAACCATTCACCAAAACATCTTTTATTGTGAACACATGTATTTAAAGGTTATTATTTTCTATTGTGGCTGCTCTTAGTCATACACTCCATAAAAATGCTTAACACTATCCTTCAGGTCAGAAATCTGAGTCTGATGGCCATATGAAATGGGAAAAGAAGCAGAGTAATGATTGCAAGTTTACAGAAAAAAACACCTGGAGCCAGAGGACTGAGGATGTTGATTTCACTAAGCCCATTCCAATATTCAGGCACACACTTTCAAAGCTTTGTAGGAGCAGAAGATGTCTATTTTGGAATTTCACCTACAGTCTTAGAGTGTCAGGTGAAACCACTGTGGCCATAGGAAGCAAAAAAAGATTGTATAAAAAGCCATTCTGTCAGAAGTCTACTACTATAATGCATTTAATTGTCAAATCTGTGCCCCATAGAGATTTTTTTGAAAACTACTTAGCAGTCTCTAACTCAAACAGAACTCTGGGTCTTCAGCAGTTTTGGGAAGACAGGCAGAGATAACTCATATTACAGCCAAGTCAATCACCTCTACAAGTCAAAGTAATGCAAGCTTTGGTTAATTTCCTGTGTTCTATTAATAGCACCTCCACAAATTAGCTTTGCTGAGTTTCTGGTTTCTGAAATAAAAGCCTTGATTCTGGTCTCAACTCGCTTGGGGAAGAGGTCTGTAGATTACCTCCACAATCCCTCTCCCTGTGATCTGTTAATGGCATCTGCAGTGCGTGATGCAAATTACAGCAGCCGGAGGAACTGTTCCTGATAATAACCAGAGCATGACAACACTGACTACATCTCTAATACATGTCCATGCTAGGAGCTCTGGGAGAAAAGCAGATAGCAATTCTGGCAGCTATCTGCCACCTGAGCGTTCCCCTTACACAGATGAGTGTGCCAGGTCTGATTCTGATGGCATTGTGGCCTGTCCCTCTCACTGACATAAAGAAGCTGCTGCCCATCGCAGTATTATCAAGTTGGAGTTTTCATTTGAAGGCTTATTAGCTCCAGCTCTTTCTCTGCTGGATACAAGTCACTCCTAATTATCTCACAGAAACTGCTTCCCCTCCCTTGTGCATTAGTGTAAATCAGTAATAATGCAATGAAAATTGGTGCATTTTTGTAGAGGTAAAAAACATGAAGTGGTCAAGACTAGGTTTTCTGAGCTTGGAGTGGTCTTTTTGTGCCTTGCAGAACACAAGGGGAGAACCATTCTTGTAGCATTCTCACTGGGAAGACTATGCCCGAGACCAGATAGTGCCTTTCTCCCTTGCATTTCATTCCCTTTTTAGCTGCATAGCAATGACCATAAAACCAGCTTTACAAAAGCCCCACATTACTCCTGTATTTAATTAACTTTTAGAGCATCAGACCGTAGTATTTAATCACAGCCTGCCTAGTTTTAGGGGCTTATTTGGTTTGAGGCTTCCATTCAAAGTGCTTCACTGTTAACTTCTCTTTACATTTCAGTCTGATCTTTTCACAGTTGCTCCCAGCAGCAGGTCAAGAACAGGTTCAGTCTCACATCTCTCGCATTTGCACATGTGCTGACTGTTGCTACCTTACTTTTTTTATTAGATAACCTCAGTTCCAAAACACCTACTGCTCTTAGACCGAAACTTTGAGCAGTGTATGTGAGTACTCCTGCAGACTAATGGATGGGTGTAAGGCTGCTATGTGTCAGCAGGCTTTTACCAGCCATTTGTACAAGCTAGAGCTACTATTTTTTTTTATTTTTTTTTTTTTTTTTTTGTAGAGCTGAAGGATCTGTGCTTTATGCCTTCTACTAATGTGAAGTTCTAAGTATTAAGGGTGCACAGCCAGGTGGATGCCTTCCAAGTAGCCATAGTTTGTTCCCTGTATGCTTGCAAAGGAGATAAAATCTCCTTGGGCACTGCTAACAGATGACTTAGACATACATCAGACTCTTTATGGATCCTTCCAACCCTGGTCCTGCTCTGCTGAGACTGGACTCTAGCAGCAGATATTTTGACCTGCAATTCCTCATCTTGGGCAATACATTATGAGAAGGAATGAATGAGGTCACACATTGATTAAGGGATAAAAAATGTTATGACCAAGAACTGTCTTATGACCCACCCTCAGTCACTGGACATGACTGCTTTATTTATGCCTAAAGCTATCTCCTTTTTGTGTTTGCTTATTGGGATGAGCCCTTTTATTACTTTATCTACTGGAGACGTAAGCCTTACCACAACTCTGGCAGTATTTACTTAATTTGATTTTTAAAGGCACCCATTAATTAAAATTATTCTATTTACTGATTCCTAATAATGTCTCAAAAGCTTTTGTTCTGGCATATTTGTCTATGTTTGAGCTTAAAGCCATTTCTGCAATAAATCATAATTTTCTGCCTGTCTTAACCGCTAAATGATTTGGGTCAAACAGGGCGGTTTGTACACTGCTGCATTTCAGCAGCTCCCTTCCTGCTACACATGCTTGGGTTTCTCTCTCCATCTTTATTCCTATTTGCCTGGCACCAACAATACTGAAAGGTTTGAGGAGGAGGAAGAAAAAGCTGCTTTTCTTTAGGCATCGTATATCCTGCTCTGTGGAAGGATGCGGGCCCCCGCTGGAAGCACTTGCAACACGTTCTCCACAAAAGGCAGCGTGGCTGTTTCATCTATTGCAAACTGGATTTTAGCCAAGAGCCATAGCTGACAGTTTCAAGGCGGCCACTTCCCCATCCATCTTACTCAGACAATGGTATGCAGTCTCCCAAGTAATAATTCATCATTTGCACATGTGTGCCTTCTACTTCATTATTTTATTAACATGTTAGAAGGGCCTGATTTATTTATTAAATTCATTATTATTCTTATCAAATGATGACATGTTGTTATCCAGGAAGATGCACTTGCTATCTCACAACTAATTATGCCAATTAAGTTTTCATGATTCTACCACAAAGAACAGCTCATTAACTTTAATTGCTTTTGAAATGCAGCTGCTGAGATACACACAGAAAGGAACAGGTAGGTTTTATTTGTTAGTTAATTTCTGTAAATTGAGCTTGCTGTCATTAGGTCTTAAGCGATGCTTTCAGACAATCTTGTTCCCTATTTCCCAGGTAAGTTTTTTGTCTTTTTCACCCAAGAGGGTTCTAAATGTTTCTTTTTCTTGACAGACTAGCTTTTTGCCATAGAACATTGGACTAAGTTCAAAGATAAGTCTGGTGGTTTAGTTCAGACCTTAATGGCAATCGATGGACATCTGCAGACAACATTTTTCTTCACTGAGGTGGAACCAGCCCAAAAGGACTGACAGTGTTTTGATGGAAACCTGAGATGCTGTGGTAAGGCAAAAGTTCCTAAGAAAAAGCATCTTGGGTTTTGCAGCAATGCCTGTAGCTTTTGTCTCCAGAGAAGGGCAAGTTTCATATTTCTCTGAAGGGGTTGAGTTGAATTGAGGGATTAAGAAGAACAAAATATAGTTGCTCATTTCTGAGTTCACCACATGCAGGCATGAAAACTTTACAGATCTCCTAAGGGAGAGGTAAATTGAATTTCTTTGGTTCTGTGAGGTTAAGACAAACTGAGTACTGATGCAACAGTACTAACTGGTTCTCAGATACTATAATGTCTGAGCAGACTCTGGAGATGCAAAATCTCTGTCCCCTTATTTCTCCTTTAGGAAACATAAAGAGCATTCATCCTTTGACTACTCTTCACTCTTGCTGCCACAGCCAGAATAGATGTAATTTGTATTCCTTTTCAAAACAGCTGGATGCAATAGCTGCTGTAAATTGCCAGAGTGCTTCTAGCTCCTCCTCAGCCCCTCACATACCTCTCGGTGGTTGCAGGAGCAGCCATGGAAGTGTTACTGCCAGGGACACAGGCTTTCTTTGCCTTCTACATTTACGTAGTGGATTTGGCTTTGCCACTTAGTGGAAACTGGATAATTAGAAGTTAGGTTTATAATATCAGTACTGAGTGATTTGGCCAATGCCAGCTTTAAGTTTTTTGCATGTTTAGAGACCAGATGAAAATGTGTGAAGAACTCACACCAGGGATTTCCAAGCAGGTATTCATCAAAATAGTAACTTTTCAACAGTAACAGTAACACTGTTACTCTTTTTTATTCTGGTGTTGGTGGACGGAAGTATCAAGTTTGGAATAGCAGTCACTTCTTTTTTTTTCACAAAGAAATGAAAGTTCAGATCCTTTCTTCACAAATTTAATAACATGGGAAAGGGCCTCTAAGAGATATTTTACAGTGTGTTTCACTGTTCTGTAGTAGTTATGTTGTAGTAACCTCTGCGAAGAGAGAACTTTTTAAAGATGAGGTATGCAACACGTTGAAGTGAGGATTTACTCTCTTCAATGAAGCACATGAACAATCATTACATCTGCTCCAACATAAGATCTGTGCAGGAAATGCCTGCCATTAATGAAACATTTATCAGCTCCAGAGGCACTCGTCTCTTCTTAATCTCTGGGAAAATAGAATTGTCAATGAAACTGTGTGATCTAAAAATGATCTGGAATTGATGGGGCTTTGGCTGGGGTGAGAAGCAACTTAATCCAATGTTGCTTGAGTTGTTGGGATTTTTTTCTTAATGCAGCAATAATAGTTCAAGGGAGGCCTTCGCCAAATTAAGTTTTTCACCCATAGATTAGTTCTCAACAAAGGAGGGGCCAGCATCAGAGAGCCAGTCAGCCAGGAGGACATCTGGCTAGCATCTCTCTCATGGCTACAGAAAACGTACAAGCAACCCACAAAATCGACAGTGCCTACCTAGCAGCATAAGGAGAGGTGTCACACAGAAGCCACTCTTCTGAAGAGAGCAGAAGAATGACTGTGGGTGGTAGTTTGCCACCAGCTATAGAATCTTTAGGAAGCTTTGGATAAAGTGTGGCGAATCACAGCTCCCTCCCTGGATTACACTGTGTTATACTGCTGTCTATCATGAACCTCTAATAGCAAGAAAGAAATTAATATGGTTGGGATTTTCCTCCCGAATCTAAATGGCATGTGCATGGAAGCATAAGATTGGTGCAGTGGTGGAGTCTCTGTTTCTGGAGACATTCAAAACCTGCCTGCACAAGTTCCTGTGCAACCTGTTCTAGGAGGACTGGCTTTGGAAGGGGGTTGGACTAGATGATCTCCAGAGGTCCATTCCAACCCCATATCATTCTGTGATTTGCTTAAGCAGCTGTGGTTTTTTAGCCTTGTTTTTGTGATTTTTTTCTTTATCAGCTCACTGTAACAAATTTCTTGTACTGTATTAACAGCACAGAAATTCTTGTAAGATATAGTTTATTGATGTATTA
Organism: Nycticryphes semicollaris; assembly: GCA_013400055.1. Classification (NCBI taxonomy): domain Eukaryota; kingdom Metazoa; phylum Chordata; class Aves; order Charadriiformes; family Rostratulidae; genus Nycticryphes; species Nycticryphes semicollaris. The sequence continues at coordinate 1,337,177 of VXBJ01002467.1, forward strand.
ATTCACTTTGCCTTCTTACTTTGTACTGCTGCCTCTAGGTTATCCTAGGGTTGATTTCCTCTTGTAGTGATGAGGAGAGACACTGCACAGGGATGTATATGTGCCTGAGCTGGTGGGCAGACACAATCCAGGATCGGCCATGCTTGACCAGAGTGTCTGGAGAAACACTGGCTGTCTGCTCCAGTGGAAACACCTGGGCACAGTGAGGTGGGCAAGGGGGAAAAAGGGGTCCGTCATCTCTGACCAGCACAGGAGTAGATCTCAAGCACACTGCAGGAAGGCTTTTAATACTGACCAGTGAAACAGTACAATAATACAGAGAGAAATAAGTCCAAAAGAAATGAGATATGGGTTTCTAATCATGCTAATCTGATTTTCCTTTCTGTGCTCAACAAAGTCTCTAACACAGTGTTCCAGTTCACTAACAAACGCTGTGTCTGCATTGCTGAAAATGACCAGTGAGGGCAGGCGCCTTCATAAAGAGGTCATCTCTCTCTGGGGATCTGTAGTACCAGAACCAGAAGGTGCTGGTTTGTATGGGCAGGCTGGGCAAAAGCTTGGTCTGGGACCTCCCATGCACAAGGGACACTCAGAGAGAAAGTGTCTGTCTAAGGCTTAAATTCATACTGCTTTTTGAGAAACCACCGCTCAGCTATTCCAGCTTCTTTGTGGCACCAAGTTGGCTCAGGGCTGGATTTTGACGTGGGATGCATGGCATGTTTCATCAGCTATCGGCTCTCCCCACACCAACAAACCGGAGAGCAGGTGTCTGGCTGTGGTGTGTCCCGACACACTGCACGCCTGCCGTGAGAATCTATCCCCTTATCTTGTCCATGTCCGTGAGGGGCTGCGTGCCGTGGAACAGGTTAAATCAAACCTGCTACCTCTTGGGCAATATTTTGCACCCAAGCCGTTCCGTACCCGTTCGTCAATCCTTCCGACTTCAGCTCCAGCTACCGGACGGCGGGTTTGACGCGCACCCGGCGATGCCGGTGCCCTCTCCCTGGGCAGCCCCTGGTCGGCTCCGTCCCACGGGCACCGACGGCTGTCTCAGCTCGCGGCTGCTTCCGTCTGGCCTTGAACTCGGCAGGAGCTGTAAGGATGAGAGAAGCCAATGGAAGGTGCGACCTGCCCCATCTTGTCCTCTTTATCTTCTGTCCACCCATTTACAATACATTATTAATAGACGTGGTACTAATATGCCTTAATTAACAGTTCCCATCGGGCCCTGGGCCGCCAGGGGGCGCCGCCGCGCCAAGCCAAGCGGGAGGCGCTCGGCACGTCGCGGCCACCGTACTACCTCCGCCTGTTGCCAGTGGCGGCCGCTAGGGGGCGTTGCTGCAGCGTCTCCCGGCGTGCCCCGCGCGCGGCCTGTCCCCGCCCCCGCCCGAGCCGGGCGGGAGGGGGAGGGAGTGAGTGCCACGTCCCCGGAGCGCGGAGCTTTGTGGGGCAGCCGCGCCGCCGCCACCGCCCGCCCCCGGCCATGGGCGCCTCGCAGAGCGTCGAGATCCCCGGCGGGGGCACCGAGGGCTACCACGTCCTGCGGGTAAGGGCGGAGGGGAGGCGGGCGCGCAGTTAGGCCAACGGCGGCCTTGGGATTCGGCGAGCCTCTCCTACCGAGAGAGTCACCGGGGCTCCCCGTGCCGGGCGGCCCCGCCGCTCTACCCCGTCTCGGGCGGGCAGCGGCGGCGAACGGGCCTCCTGGTGCTTGTGGCCGGGGCTCCGTGACTTGTGTCAGCGGTGAGATCCCCGTCGGGATCCGCGCTGCCGCCTCACCCTCCCGGCGGAGCGGCGAGGCGAGCTGCCCGTTCTCTGGGCGCCCCGGCGGGAGGGCTCGACTCCGCGCTGCCGCTGGCCGGTGCTTCGCCTCGGCCGCGCGGAGCTGTCCGCTGTCTGCGCCGGTACCGGGCCGGGCTCGGAGCCGCCGCTTCCCGGCGGGAGAGAGCTGGGCCGCCCAGCCGGCGCCGTACAGGCCGCGGCGTCTGTGCTCCAGCCTGCGCACAGGCCGCGGGGGAGGTTGCGTGGAGGGGGCTGCTGTTTTTTAGGCAGCCTCTGAGGGCACCGGCTGCTTCTCCGCAGCGGTCGAGTGCTGTTGGGACGCTATGGCTTGCACACCTTCAGGCTGCCGGGGGAGAACGGCGACCCTGTCGGTGCTTGGCTTCAGTACCGCGTTCCCCTCTCCGGCTCTGTCGTGATGGCTGCATCATGATCTGATCCTTAGCTACCTTCTCCCTCCACAGTGGTTCCAGGGGTGTTAGATCGAGCTGCTTAAATAACAGATGTCACCCCTGCCGGAGCTGTGCTCGTAGTGAAGACAGTATTACTGTTTTTCATAGTTAGGTAGATTTTGTTCACGCTGTGGCTACAAAATTTCGGTTGTGTGTGTGCAGCAAACCATTTTGGTAGGCTGTGTTAAAGGCCTTGCAAGCAGTCGTTTGGAATGTGTGTGTCACGTTCAAAGAGAGGAAGGGCACAACTTTGCTGGAGTTACTGACATCCCTGCCAGCACCATGGGGGTTTTGCCACTGCAGCTCAAGTGTTGTCAGTACCCTGCTGTAGGCGCTGTGCTGGGCTGGCTTTTTTGTTGGCATAGGACCTTCTCAGAGCAGCTCTGTCTAGAGCTAGCCCTGTGTTTTAGACACGTGAAAGAGCTCAAGACCTCAGCTCGTGTGAATTAGTACGTACTATGTCTAGCTTGCTAGCAGTGAGCTACAGCTATATGTAGAATACCATGGTGAAAAAAGAGCAAACACAGTTTTTCAAGTGTTAAAAATTGCTGCATAATGCTTTTAAGAAACAAACATTGATGTTCTTATCAAGTTCAAGCATTCATCTATTAAAATGTACATGTAGGCTAAAGTCATGGTGGTCTTTGTTCCTCTCTTTTAATGTTACTAATATATAACAATGTAGTGATACTAATATATGACAATCCATTTTGTCTTTCCTTTTTCCCCCACAAAAATCACTTTTGCAGTTTGGTAAATTTGGCAGACTTTTTTTTTTAGCACACTATAATGAAACTGTCGTGTGTTTTTTACTTTTGAGGGTTGTAAAAGCAGTAAGTACAGTTAGAATATCAGTTATGTGAGATTCATCAGTTGATGCTGTTTGATTAAAGCACATTTGTAAATTGAGATGTATCTCTCTTATGAAGTATAATACACTTGCTTTTTCTTGTACTCTTGCTTGACTCTGGCCCCTTTTGTTTTCATTTAGGTACCTTTTGGGTGTAATGTAATGTTTCTGCTATGTCTTGCAGTGACAGTGTTTTATCACCAGTCTTTGTAAATGTTGTTAGTAGGTGGACACTAAAGAAGTTGATTTCTGAGAGGACAGCCATATTTACATTAAATGCAGGAAAGGACCAGCCTGTTGTCTTAAACAGGCTGATGTCATTATTTTTCACTGTCTGATCTTCTTGCTGATATCTTCTGATGCCACAGCAATGAGCAATTATTTTTTTTTCCTGTGGAGAGGCATCTTAAACTGGATCAGACATGATCCAGGTCCACGAGGAATTAAGCCTGTTCTTAGATGTAGTTGGGAGTGTAGGTTAAGAGTAGAGAAAAATTTTGAAGTTTCACAGTTATAATTTGGAACATTTATATTCAAATGCACGTGGTATGTAAATGACTAGAATTTTCCTCTATAGTTTATCCAAGTTTACCTTTGCAGTCAGTGTTCTGTAGTAAGCTTGTTAAAGACATGTGTTCAACTCACACTCTTTGAGGAGCTCAACGCAATTTCTCTGTCTGCATGGACCAACCTTTGGTACAACTTGGCATCGAGCAATATTCCTACTTCTTCTCATTTGTTTTCGAGTACACATTCTGAGCCCAATATTTTGATCAGATAAATGAGAATGGTAAAAGGAAAACAGCGGTAGTCTTTCAGTGTTACAAATCTAATTCAGATAAGGTCAAATGTCTTTGATAACCCCAAACTTCTGTAAATAGTACGTACTGGTCATTCTTTAAGATTCCGTTCATTGTTGGAAAACTAGAGAAATGTCAGAAAACCTTTTCAATTATTTGAAGAATTTGTTTGGGTAGGGCAGATAAATTAAAAAATACGTGTTAAAAGGCCATTAAAGAAATGAGTTAGCATTGTTCAGAATGACTGTAGGAGTCAAGTACAAGTTTCCACAGAGATGAGCAAACTGAGGCTGTTTCTTACAGTGAGACTTTTAGACTGTACATGCTGCTTCCCTACAAAACTGGTAGCAAGTCTGTTGCTCTGCTCGCTTCAAACAGGAGCAGAAATATATACAGAAAGTGAACAATACCATCACTAATTTCTGACATAATTTTTGCAGTTACTTAAATCTCTTTGGCAGCTCCTGCTAATATTCAGTGCGATGTCACTTTCATTGTGAGCTTCATTATCAGTGTACTTGTAACAGGAAATAGGAACACTCCAGGCCTGAAGTGCTGTGAAAGGAAAGCGATTTCATCACATGCCTACTTGACAGCAAAAGTTCCTGTGGGTTGCACTCTTGGGGTTTCTAGATATTGAAATGTAGCCCCCCCCCTTTTTTTTTCTTTTTTTTTTTTAAGAGGGAGAGAAAGCTACAAACTGCCTTGTTGTCCTAGTCTCTTAGTAGGTAGACATAATAATTGGGCATTTGTTTGAAACACTAATTTGGATTTTTTTTTTTTTTCATTTTATGTGCTTTTGCTGTTAGACTCCCGTTTACTGATTCATGTACCGTGCTCATAAATTTTTCTTTTAACTAGTATCTCTCAGACTGGTGGCAGGCAATGCTATTTACCTCTAGGAACTTTCTCCATTGTTGTTTTTTTCCCTTCCATAAATTTCCTTTAACATTAATTGTATGGCTGATTAGAGCAACTGCCTGACTCTATACATTGCTCAGTATATATTTGTTTCTGGTCTTCAAAACAGAATGAAGGGAAAATTTGAATAACTTTCTTATTCAGCAATGTGAAACTGCTGTAGTTTGTCCAGGCTTTTGTAATGACTTGACGATTTCTTGTCAAGTCATAGATGATGTAAGAGCTTTTACCTGCTTCTGTGTTGTGCTGTTCTCCCTAAAAGATGTTGAACAGCAGTGCCCAAAATTGAGATCTCTAACTTTCACTTGAGTGCTTGAGTTTGTTGTAGTAGAGATACAAGCATTTTACCATAAAGAGATGACTTATTTTTTTAAGGGAGGCTCACTTATTAAAAGCTTAAGTTAAATTCTCTGTGATAAAGTAAAATTTGCTGCTACATACAAGGAATCTATTTTCTTACAAAAAGTTTATAATGCTTTTTCTCTTGAAAAATGGATGTTTCATAAGGAAATTCAGCATAGTTATACCATGTAATATGTTAAAGTAGCTCACAGAAATAAAATAGATTGTCAGGCCTAATAGGAATTACTTACACATGATACATAATGAAATTTTATTACCAACTGCAGAGTGTGTAGAAGAGAAAAAACAAACTTGTTTCAGCATTTTGCTGGAAAAAGCTTCAGAGCTCATTGACAGTTATGTATTTAATGCTAAGCTTGTCAACTTTTAAGTGGACGCTAGTATAAGTTTTCTGACTTGCAAAAGTGGTAAGAGCCTTCGTCTGCCTCTGAAAATGAGGGCTTCTGTGCCTGTTTCCATTCACTGCTTGCTTGGGGCTTACATTTGTGACCATTGTGTTGCTGAGCAGCCTTGTTATAATGTGTAATGGACAATATGTACTGTGTAGGTGAAGAGTGATACTGTTGGGAAAGGTGTTTAGCAAAGAGAAACTTCATGTATTTACCAAAAAATTAGTGAGTTTAGTAATGCAGATTAAATCTAGTGTCTTGACCTTAACCTTTTTAATTTCTGATAGTTAATTAAAAGTGAAATAACTAGCATGTAATCTATGTGCTGCTCAGCCCTGATGCCTGAGAGCTGTCATTTTGGTGAGAAACTTAAGTCTTACAGCATTGTATGATGCTGGAAGAGTCACACAGCGCTTTTCTGCCTTCTAACATTGAGCGTTCTTGATAGGGGTTTTCTTCGCTTGCTTTTAAAAAGCTCCAGTGGTGGCAGTTCCACAGTTTCTCCAGGTGATCTTTTCCACTGTTTTTTTCTCTACTGGTAGAAAGTCATGGCATTTACCCACAAACGTCTGTAACAAACGTGTCTGAAGTAACAGCTGGCTTTGAGAGAATTAGGCTTCCCAAGCTGCCACGGATGGCATCTGTTGTTGGTGTTACCTGATTATTTCTCAGCCTTTATTTGATTGCAAATGCAAATTACTGGATACCTACTTGGGTCATACAGCAAAGCTGCACAAAGCCAGATTGCTCAGGAGACCTGGAGTTTATGTACGTATACATTAATGCTGGAAATAAAGATTCTATTATCAGAAAGTATTTCCTGAGATCCCTGGTTACCTGGTTATCCTTTGGTGCTGTGGTTCCTGGAAGAGAAGCATGGCCACAGAGCTTTGAGCAGCGTGCTGTGATGTGCGTTTGGTGCTGTGTGATGATGCTGAATTGTGCAGGTAACCAGCTGAAAATAAGGTGGTGCAACAAAGAAACTGCATGGGGTCGGTGTGATTGTTGCGCAGGGCTGAGTACAGCTCTTCTTTAAGGAGGAGACTTTTCATGTGGAATGAACTCAGTACTTTTGGTTTGCATTTCTGGGACTGCCAGGCATAAAAATGCTTTTCTGTCCATGATGTTGGGCCCAACCAAGCTGGGGAAATGGGAAACTTTGTGTGACTGAACCTGTGCATGGCAGCATAAGGAAACGTGATGTCAGGAGGGATGCAGCTACACACCTCTGAGGTGTGTGTATGATTGTTGCAACTGTAAGATTTTGATTTTAGATACATCTTACCAGTAGTTTTCACATGCTCGCTTAGAAACAAAACATGCAGAGATATTCAGGATTGTGATAGGTTTGGGGGAAGGTGTTCAAAATCTGAAGATACTTTCTGCAAACTAATCATTTGGAACTTGGACACTCTTGCAGGCCCTTCAGCAGTTTGGGGCAGACTATAAATAATTTACTTTGGATGTATAGATTTCCTACTCTAAGTGTCAGCGTGCTTGACATTGATGGGTGGTTATCATATGTGATTTTTATTTATTGTAGGTACTCCTCATTTTGGAAGATTACCTTATTGGATACTGGTCACTGTTGGCTCATGGTGTTCAGGGTATAATCTGTCCGAGGTCGTGTGGGAGGGATATTGTGTCAGGGTGTAGGAGCTTTTTTGGGTTTTTTGTGGTTTTGTTTTGGGTTTTTGTTTTTTTTTTTGTTGTTGTTGTTGTTTGTAAGAAGTTCATTTGGAAATGAAGGAAGATCTCAAAGAGTGGACGGTGCCAGGAATGCCTTTGCAGCTACTGGTGGAATGAAGTCTGGCTTTTCATAATTTCAAGGCTATGACATATATCCAATCCTAATATTCTGATGTGTTATTTGAATAAATGTATCAGTTTATTGGATTTACTGTTTTTTTTTTTAATGATGGGATTTAGAAAGACGTGTTCTGTCTTCAAAATTCTTGTTTTCCCAATAACTTCTGAAACCATCTGTTGATTTAATTTTGGTATAAAGTCTTTGTCAGGATCATTAAAAATGCAAAATACAAGTTTTTGTGTTGCATGCAATAAGTGGTGGAATGAGAGAGAAGGTATTAAAGTATTCTTATGTCACCTCCCTAAACCAAGGGAAGAGCAACAAAGAGCTCAAGCTTATCCTTCATTTGCTACTAGAAAAACCACATCAGAGGAGAGGATGCTTTGAAGGACCTTATTGCTAAGAGAAACTTCGAGCCTGAGAAGGCATTTATGGAGCATGTCCATAGGAAACCAGAGTTCTTGAGTTCTGCTTTCATGAAATTCTTTGTTTAACCTTTCTTTGGCAAGAAGGCCTTGAGTGCCCAGCTTAGTAAATGCTTTCCACGTTACAGAAGAATAATTCATATAGTGTATTGTAACTTCTCTGTGGTGCTTCTTATAAGCTAAAACTTCTCTTTGTGGAGGCTGTTCTGAGGTAGCTTAATACTTGGCACCCAGGGAGAATAACTAGACCCCTATTTGTAGGAAAGCATTTCCAAGGAGCATGTAGGCATCTTGAAGAGACACTTCTGCTCGCTCACTTCAAGTTCTAGTTAGAAATTATAAATATAAGGTTTGGGGTTGTTATTACTGCCTCAGTAATATTTATTACTTTGGGATAATGTTGGTTTTGTGCCTTTTTTTTTTCTGCTCTACAAATCTTGGACAGAAATCAGTGTGTGTGTTGTGACTCTTTTCTTGCACCTTGTCGGTGTGTTAACGAATCATCGGTTGTACAGATCCCCTCTGTCTCAAGGATGTCAGGAGGTGATGTTTAGTCAACTGGTGCTGACACAGGGGTGACTCTCCTGCTCCTCTAATGAGCTAAGATAAAAACAAGATCCAGCATTGGTAATTCTGTGGAAAGATACTGCTTTTTACCCAATTTTTTCAGAATTGATTTAGCTTGTCCTTTGACCATAATCTCCTCTACTGAAATAAATATCTACAGTTTATCTACTGCAGCTGTGAAGCAGTGCATGTCCCAGGGAACAGCTACTGTTGTGTCATTCCTCAATAATTTATAAATTACTGATTCTTTTGAAATGTTTCTCTTCTTCTTTTTTTTTTTTAAGAGGTGGATTTTTTAGTTCAAAAGATTATGTATGATTTTAAATGTTCAAATATAGAAACATCAGTAGCTTCTAGAACTACAGTTTGCACAAGGAGAAATATAATTTCGGTCTATGAATCAGCCTTGGTGCACTTTTCTAAATTCTTGTTTAACTTTGTCAGGTACAAGAAAACTCACCGGGGCATAGAGCTGGATTGGAGCCATTCTTTGACTTTATTGTGTCCATCAATGGTTCAAGATTGGTAAGTATATTGCTATTCTGTAACTGAATAAAAACACTATGTTGAGAATCTTATTGTTATAGTGGCTTTTTNAACATGAGAAAGCAGACTGCATCAGAATGTAATTTCTGTTAAAATGCTATCAAAAATTTATCTGGCGAATAAGAATACAGGCAGTCAGATATGCTCTCTGCAGACACCTGTGCCAGCAGAAGATACTGCTACCTACTGATCCACCACTAGCAGCCTGTGTTAGTGCTCCCCTAGTTCTGTCTGTAAACCTGCTTGTGTGAGAACTTACAAACTCATTTCAGCCAAAACAGGTTGAGGGAAAGAACTGTGGTCAAAGCTGTGAGCTGGGCAGGAATCATGGGAGAAAATTTTTGAGCAGAGCTGTAGTGAGACAACAAACCACAGCTGTGGTTAAGCTCTTCTATCAGTATGGCTGGATTCAAGAAAGCGTCTGAAAAGCTGTGAGGCATAATATGTCACAGGTTAAATTAAAGTGCTTTTGTGTTTGGCAGGCATAACTGGTTACTGTGAAATGCCAGGTTTTCACCAGAGTTGTATTCTAGAATTGTGAAGGGACTGGAAGCTGGTTATAAAATAGCTGTAGATGTATATTCTGATAAGCACAGTGTTTATTGTACCTTTGAAATAGAAAAGTGATGCTACAGAACTGGATGCTTGCTGTGTTAAACACTAAACCAAACTCTTGTTTGAATGTTTGCAGAATAAAGACAATGACACTCTCAAGGACCTGTTGAAAGCAAATGTTGAAAAACCTGTAAAAATGCTAGTGTACAGTAGCAAAACACTGGAACTGAGAGAAACATCAGTGACCCCCAGCAATATGTGGGGTGGACAAGGCCTGCTGGGTGTCAGCATTCGTTTCTGCAGCTTTGATGGGGCCAATGAAAATGTCTGGCATGTTTTGGTACGTACTTCCAAGTTTTATTTTTTACTGTTGTTTACTGTTGTTTTTTGGTTTTATCTTTTTAATGGAAAGTAACTGGTAAGGGGGTACACAACCCATGAGATCAAACTGGTTTGTTTTCTTTTCATTGATTTTTGTGTTGGGAGTGACTTTTGAACTAGAACTCTGTCTGTGAGTATATTATCAAATCTTGTATTTAAATTGGTGGTTTTGTATAATACTCAGAGTACCTTGTAATGGTATCAAAAGAGACTCATCTAGTCACTGTTTCACTAGTTCAGTGACTATTCTACTAATTGTGTCAAAAACTTTATCTGTCTGACTCAAAATTTGTGTGAAGAGCATGTCTAACAGTTCTGCTACAGCCTGACAGTTACATGATGTTTTGTAACTTTCCATCTTACCACTAGGAAGTGGAACCCAATTCTCCTGCTGCATTAGCTGGACTTAGACCTCATAGTGACTATATCATTGGAGCAGATACTGTCATGAATGAGGTAAGTATGTAAAAATAAGATATATTTTTTTACTTTTTATTTTTAAACTAAAGAATTGTACCAGGGCAGTGTGAAACATCCCCAGTTTTATCTCTGTTCAGTGCCGATGAAAGTAAGTTAATGCAAATAGAAAAGAACTCTGGCATGGTGCCTCTTCTCTGTGCTTAAATGCTATTCTGGAAATAAACCCGCTCTTAAATGTCTTCATGAAATCAGATAGAAACTATTTTTTTGTACTTTAATATTTCACATGGCAGATCTGAAATCTAGGTTGTGCCATGTGTCTTCTGAGTCATACTAGTAAAGAACATACCAAAGTTGGCCTTGTGATAACAGAGCAGCACTGCAACAACTGCAGCATGTAGTTGTAGTTACTGGGTTCCATTACAGAAAGTTAGGACTAGGAAGATGATCGTGCTAATGTCAAAGGATAAAATAAGAAAAAAAAAAACATTAAAAATTTTTGTCCTTTCACAGTCTGAAGATCTATTTTCCCTTATTGAAACGCATGAAGCAAAGCCATTAAAACTTTATGTATACAACACTGACACAGATAATTGTCGGGAAGTGGTGATTACTCCAAATTCTGCCTGGGGTGGAGAAGGCAGGTAAGGAGACAATTTGTTACAGGAGAATGGGACAACTTTCTTATAGCATTAGCCCAAAAGCTGCCTGCTTAGCTTTTCTGTGAGGACAGGAAGGTGTTTCTGCTGCAGTAAATCATATATTTACTTGAAATTCAGATCTAGTTACTAATGGGGAGGTGTGTATTAAATTAGTGTAGTGTAGTAAAAGAGCTAGTGCAAAAATGCACCAATGGCAACAGTTGCTTTGTTTTTTGAAGCATTGGGCTTCAAATAGTCATTAGGCTATAGCCTTAAAGTATTGCACAGTCACCAGAACAGAGGACTGCAAGTAACAACTGTGAGTTGAATTCCAAGCTGTATACCTGATACGGCTGCTTAGTTTAAATAACAATGGAATTTATTTTGTGCTAAATGGTTATTGCTAAAAGCTACAGAATTTCCTTTCAGTTGTCTCACACTGATTACTGTCCATAGAAAACAAGGCAACATTTTGGAGGAGGGCAAAGTTGTACAAAACTTGCCTTGGAACTTGTTGGCATCTTCAGTCGTTCACACATTGCTTTGCTATGGATGCCATAATTGTACAGTTACTTCACTGACTTTTAAATGTTCGTATCTTAAAAGCCTAGGATGTGGCATTGGTTATGGATATTTGCATAGGATACCTACACGCCCATTTGAAGAAGGAAAGAAAATTTCTCTCCCAGGACAGTTGCCTAGTGCATCTCTCAGTCCCCTCAAAGATGGCTTCACAGAGGTAAGTTGTAGTCGCTTCTTTGGCTTGGTATAAGTGGATTAGGATGTTATATTGCTTTTCTGCTTCTATTGGTTCTTGTGGAGACAGTCCCTGTTGATGTAACTTCCTGTTTTTTATTTCCAATAAGGTTCAGCTGTCAACAGTTAACCCCTCAGCCACGTTACCCCCTGTGTCAGCAGGCCTTGAACAGAGTCTTTCAGGACTTTCTATTAATTCACCCCCAACTACTGTCAGTAACGTTCTCAGTACAGGTTGGTATGGAGGCAACAAACTCCTGATGTCTATGAGGTTTCTGACTTTCTTGCATTCACAAGTATTTCTATCAGTTAAGTAGAAGGCAGAAGAGAGAATAAAAGTTCCCCAAACTTTTCTCACTAACAAAGTCTAGGGTACTGCAGTTGTGCCCTATTTGCTCACAAAATAATCGCAAACAGCTTATCAGAAATATCAGTATGTTATGGCTAAGGCAAATAGTAATTCTCCTGTCAGCAATTATGTATTTGTACTCCTTGAGGAAGGGAACTGAAGTGTTGTGTGCTTAAAATTAATATTATTTTCCTGTATGCTCCACCAGGTGTTCCAACAGTTCCATTATTACCACCACAAGTCAGTCAGTCCCTTACCTCTGTGCCACCAGTAAACCCAGCGACTACGTTACCAGGTGAGTAGGTAAAATTTCTTAAAACATTTCTGAAACAAAAAATCCTCATAGAGCAAGGGAAGAGAACTGTCTTTTCCCCAGCTTTTTGAGGGGGGGAGGGTATAACTTCATACAACTTAACACTTTTCCAGTTAAAGATCCCTATACAGCTCCTACAACGATAAGAGAGGGGTTTTTTGGAGCACATGCACAGCGTGTCTATAGTACAGGGGACTGAGCTGGCAGCAAAGTTAATGATCATTTACCTCTTAGTAAATGCACAATAGCTGCAACATTCAGGATTTCTCAGGAAGGTACTAGCTTTGCTCTTTGCAACATTTCTTGAGTTGATATATTGTTACTTTCATATGTATATGATATATTGATACTTCATAAATTCTATGGTGCAAAATACTTTTGGGAATAGCTTCATAGTTTACAGTTTGTCCTTCACACTCGGGCATCATGAGAGCAGAAGGATCTGAGGATACATGGCCTGCCTATTTCTGCATTCCTTTCACCCATAAAACATCCATTTTAGGAAACTGCTTTTTAATACACAGCTTGGTCATTCTTTCTGGTATGAATAGAAAGTTAACAAAATGGAACTGTATGTTGCAGTTACTGTCTTTGAACTATTTAGAAATTTAAACTGGCATAACAAAAGTAAGACTCTGTCTCCAAAGTGGTGTGTGTTATTTCCTGATAATAATGAACATTTCAAGTACTAGTATTCCAGGATTATTCACAGTGGGTGAGATGAGGATTGTATGGGATTTTGTCATGTGGTTGGTGCACTGTTACAGGACTCCATTGTGCATTTCAAAACATTGAAAGAGTTGTATTTTATGTTTTGTATGCATTGAGATGAGTAGATAAAGAGATTTCCAAAAGTTTTAAGTAATGCTTTGGAGCTATGCCCTCTAACATAGAAAAAAAAACGTGTAATAGAGCTAAGTGCGTGCATACAAGGACAGAGAACTTTAATCTTGTATTGCTCAGATAAAATAGAAAACTACTAAGAAGTTCAGTTTGTCTTAATGTCCTCTTCTTCCCCAGCCCATGATTCACCCCTTCCACAAAATCTGCAATTACATGTCTTCCTTTCACCTTGTTCTCTGAATAGTATCATTGCTTTTTTGAAAGCTATTAGACTGTTTCTTGCAATTTGCATTGCCACACTAAGTGAATTTTAAGTATTAAATGTACAGGAGGTTTAAAATTTGAGTAAATTTGTGTGAAGGTCAGCTTTTTTCAGATTTTAAAAAAAGTTCAAACCGAAGTTGCTTGCAGCTGAAATGAAAAGTTTTTGAGTCAGATCATGTCAGCCTTTGTAGCTAATGAATTCACAGGAAGGTAAAGACGACTAGTTTTTAATCAAAATCTCTGTACAGTGGCCCTGCTTTAAGACCTTTTTTTCCTCTCAGTCTTATTAGCATAATATCAACAGAACTTATTTCAGAGTTAACCTTCTGTGAGGTAAACACAAAATAGGAATAGAGCCCTTCTCCCAGAACTGTAGCTCTTCTAAGCCAGGAAATTTGGGAGCAGAAAGATGTTCCACGGCAAACACAGTGATGGAAGAGCATGTGTGGTGTTCATACATTTCTCTTCTATTTTCAGTCCTTCCTGGCTTTGAAAATTACTTTGTCTTGCTTTTTCTATATATTTTTGCATTTAACTCTAGCTATGAACTGAGTAGAAAAGACTAATAATAGAATAATCAGTATTAGAGACCAGAAATACTGTGTATTTTGTCCTATTATTCTCTCTGCCATGCGTATTAGGAATGGAGTGCTTCTGGTACAGTGCTGTGGTGAAATAACTACCTTTGTTAAAAGCTGAACTCATAATGCAGACCTAATTCCTTAAAATAAGATTCTGCTTTCTCAGAGAAATCTGAAAGGGTGAGATTATGCATTTGCTAGTCTGGACATCCTGCAATAGGTATTGGTTTTCACTGTGCAACTTAAAAGCTGAAACTCAGGTGATTGCATTTCTATATCTAAAAATTATCATCAAGATGTAAAGCAATATAAAATAACTTTATCACTAAGAGCTCAGAAACAACTAGAAAAAAAATATTCAAGTTTTCTTCTGTAACTTTTCCATTCCTCTCTTAGGGCTGATGCCTTTACCAGCAGGGCTTCCCAACCTGACTGATCTGTCCAAACTTAATTTACCCGCACCACACATCGTTCCAGAAATCATACAGCCTGGTACGTGCTTCTGCAAACTGAAACACTCAGTTGAATCTGCTCTTTCCTTGGCAATCCTTGATGCTCTCATGTAGGGCCATCTGGTAGAGATGACAAATTGAATGTTTGCCTGAGGTAGAAGTTGACAGTAGTGCCCAGATTAGGTAGTCAAGGAATATGTCTTTTGATAAACTAATTCTAAGTCTTTGTCTGTATTTAGTTGTTTCCTTTTTTTCATTGGGTTTATGTTAACTGATTTATGATCTCAAAAATGATTGTGCCAAGAATGAAAGTACATAGTTCTATGGGTAGAAGAAAATATGAGGTTTTTCCTTGTATGCTAGATGGGATAGAAGCACCCTGATTGAATGTGAAAAGCATGAACTAATACTAAATTTATGGTTTTGAATAAACAACAGTGCTGAAGGTGCACATGGAGCAAGCAAACAGAAATTGGAAGCTTACATGGAAAAGGTTCATAGAATGGTTTGGGTTGGAAGGGACCTTAAAGATCATTGAGTTCCTACCCCCCTGCCATGGGCAGGGACACCTCTCACTAGACCAGGTTGTCCAGAGCCCCATCCAGCTTGGCCTTGAACACCTCCAGGGATGGGGCATCCATAACTTCTCTGGGCAAGGTTATTGTTAACTTCTTGGTTTTAGCAGTTTCAGTGAATGCCAGAAGAATCTAATCATTAGTATTAACGCATTAAATTCCCAGTTCTCTGGGGAGGTAGAAGCAAACTTGAGTTTATTCTGATTCTGCAGTTCTGAAATGCGAACAGTATCAGGCTTGAAACTAGCCCACTGAGTCAGTGCTGCATGTATATCATGCGTGCGCTAAGTTCAAAAAGCTTCCTGCTTTCCAAGAGTAAATAGGAGATTAGAGAAGGCAAAAAGTTTTAAGCAAACAGAGAATGTCTCTGGATAAGTCTGTGGTATGCAGCAGCTCACTGACTGGCTTTTATTTATTTTATTTTTTTTCCCTCCTTAGGTTTTCCGACCCTTCCCTCCTTGCCACCTCTGAATCTAATGGGAATAACACCTCTATCAATGCCACCCAAATGTGTTCCTCTGCTTCCTTTGGTCACAGAGGCATCTACAGTGCCTACAGATTTGCTTCCCTCCATTACTCAAGCTGGAAGCTTTTCCGTCGACCCTGGCACTACTGTAAATGTAGAACAGACCTCTACGCTCACCTTGGAGAGTGATACCCCAACTTTGAAGGCAACTGTTGTTGACAGATCAAGTGAATCACCTACGGTTAATGAGAAGACATCTGGAGTCACAGATACACAAGCTTCTGAATCATAACTTCAGATCACTCTGTTGGATTGGCTTGGTATTTATTTAGCCATGGGATACATATTTGAAGAGCAAGCTATCATTAATTTCATACTAGTTTGTACTTAATCTTTAGGAGTCCTGTAAATATATGGAGGTATAATAAAAATAAAAGGGGGTTTATAAAGTGTGTGTGGTGGGAGGGGAGGAAGAGTACTTGTATGTAACCAAAAAAAAAAGTCACGGTGGCAAATAGAATTCCACTGCCAAACTCGGAGGCATATGTTTTTAATATAGGCTGACAGCCTTAGCCTGCTAGGCCTGCCCTTGCTTATAATTAGTAATTTTTGCTTCTGATAGAAATGAAGCCATTCTTGCGTGTGACATTTACGTACCATAGTTCTTGTTCTTTGCAAGTATCTTGTTACTACAGTGGGGATGAGAATGTTTAGTCTGAGTTGTAAATTTTAACATTGCAAAACTTCCACCTAATGATATTTCTATTAAAGTTGCTGAGTGACCTGTTAACTGACATCTCGTTATTCAGCTTGTACTCAAATCCTTATTTTTAAGCTCTTGAGAGATGCTCAAGCCATCAGTTTTGTGACTGCTGCTGCGTTGTTTCATACGCCCACTGTAAAATGGCATTTGGAAGGGAATACAGGAAATGTTAAATGTAGCACACAGTTTGGCACTTCGTGACTACTGTAAGACAAATTAATGGATTAAGCATACATACAGCAATAAATTCCTGGAATTTTATCCTTTGTGTGACAAAACAGCACATTTATTTGTTTAATGCTTAAACTCTTTTAACTGTTTTTAGCTCATCTCTCTCTCATACAGATCTGTGAAAGGGCTCCCTTCCAGAGGAATGGATCCAAGAGGGAATGCCAGACTTCTTAATGGCAGGCAGGATCAGCACTAGCGGTTAGATCCGTTGCAGCAATGAGTCATAAAATCTGCCTGTATATGATTCATACTTGGCTTTTTAAATTGGTGTTCAGGATGAAAATTGTAGATTAAGACAATCCTATAAACTGACGTGCATGCTGTACTCCAGGGGCTAGCCTTCACTCCTGGTGGCAGGTACAGCTGATGTGGATAACTCTTCTGTCCTGCTCCACTCCCTTGTATACTACTGGATTTCACTTACACTTGCTACGTGCATATGCAGACTTCAGCCATATCAGCAGCAGGCTGGAGCTAGTGTCTCTTTCAGCAGCTACATAATCCCTTTTGCCAGTGCAGTCCACCTGTTTGGAATAGCAGTTGCACCTGACTGCTGATAAGAATGTCTCAAAGAATTAGTTCCCATGGAACCCTTTCCTAATACCTGTTGTCCTTTCTCATCACCTGCTGTGTCAAAAGCCTGTCAAAGACTGACCCTGAATGCTTTTTTTTCACACTGAGCAGCTTCTTTTCTCAGCTCCATGTGAAATCCCTCTGCCTTGTTAAGGAAGGGGGCTCACTGTTTCTCAGGATGGTTTGAGGGTTTTTTATTTACCTTTGTAGATTCAGTGTCACATACCTCAGAATTAAACCTTGGCATGAGAAGGATGTTCCCTCTTTTCTTTGCTCTATCCAGAGAAAATCTGTTAGTGTTGAGCTTCATAAAACCTCACAGGCCTGACACTCTTTCCTGTAACTTCCTTTTACGCTTCCACAGCTAGAGTCCCCCTCATTATTATTTTTCTTATCTAATCCAAGAACAGTAGAAATAGAAGTTTTATCATGTACCAAATTCAGAGCAATCTTGGAGTATAATCAGATGCATTGAACTGGAATCCTTGGGTAGTTCTTTGTGTTCTTAGAGCAGGGCACAGTGTCCTGAGGAGTAACACCTGAAGTTAGCTGGCATGTTTCTGTGCTTTCCAGCAGCCAGCTGCAAACTTCTGTTGGTGTTACGTAGCTGTAGCAGACAAAGTAAGGTTCTTGGTCTGAAGTTGTACGCTTCTGTTAGCTATTTTAGGGTCTCTTGTTGCTGATTTTATAGATCCAACCCTTTACAGTAGGTATGAAAGCAGTGGAAGTGAGGCAGTTTTTAAGTGTAACCATCAGCAATTCTGCTAAAGGTAACAGGGCTTCAAATTTGGAGATGATTCAGAGGTGCAGATTTTAAGCTATAATCTCTCAGCTAAAATGGCAAACATTGAGAAATCAAAAACTTACCACTTAAAATAGAAGCAAGGACTTTGAAGCCATACTATTGCATGCTGCTTTCCCCATTTTTTAATTCTCTCAACTAAAGCTAACAAAATTGTACCTCAGTCTCCTCTGGCAAAGGTCTCTTAATGACTTATTTCACCACCACCACCCCCACCCCCCAAATAAGAGAGTAAGGGGGCATAAGGACTTAAGATGCACCAAGGAGGCAGCAGCCAATTTAACTGTGTTTCCATGAGTTCATATATTCAGCTGTTAATGAACAGTTAAGAACAGGCATATAAACAGCTTTATTTAAAACATTGACCCCGGGGGAGTCCTTTAACAATTACTGACAGCAGACAACAAGACAGACGCACCATGAACATCCCCAGCCTTGCATATATTTGGGAACGATTAACATGTGTGTGACATAGGGTAAAATGAGTAAGGTGTTTCCCTGCTCGCGCCGAGGCTGCACCGGGGGCCGTGGTGGGCAGGGGGGTGTGTGTGGGGTGTGTGTGTGTGTGTGTGTGTGCTGCTTGTGAGCGCAGGCTGG
>VXBJ01002467.1:1355984-1392431 GCA_013400055.1 Nycticryphes semicollaris
TATGATGTGCCTTCCAGTATTAATTTTAGCTCAGAAAGCAAAAAAAAAAAATAAAATCTTAAAATCTTCAAACTGATTTTCCTGTAGCATCTATGGTAGAAACATTTTTTAAGCTGTGGTACAAAGGGGAGCCAACTCCTACCATGTCACAGTTTTAAAGTGACATACGTAAGGTGCAAGACCCAATCNTGTGAACCCAACCGAGCCGAAGGCAGAAACGGGCTGAGTTTAAGCTATTTCTACACTCCAGGTTTTTGCTGGCAGTTCGCTGAGTTAAGCCAGGCTAACCACGGGGCAGGGTGAAAGTTTGTTTTGAAGACAGTGGGTCCCCACAGGCAGAGACTTGCTTGAGATACCATAACGCTGAAGGAGAGGCCTGGGTAGTATTTCCAGCCTCTCAGTGATCTATGTGCTGATTATGCAATTAAGTTGAAGGGGGCAGGATAAGGATCAGTGATGTTTGATTGTGGCACCCCGTCTTCCTCAATTATACCCAGGCCTTGTCTGTACTAGTCAAATAAGTGCGTTCACCATCACTTCCTACCACGGAGGCCCCACTGGCACCAAGCTCAGATTCTTTGGTTCATCACTTGGAATTAGACCCTTAGAATCTGCCTCATTTTATATTTGAATCCTGCAATGGCAGGCAAGAATCAGACTGCAGAAGCGTTTCTTCATTTGTAAGTGTGTAATTCATAACTAACTCATGCTTTGTAGTCCTGCTCTGTACATTCTTCACGGTAGTGCTGGTGGCTTAATACACATTTGATCAGCCCAGCACACAGTGTCTTGGACTGTGCTGTGCCTTCCAGTAGTAATTTTAGCTCAGAAAGCAAAAAAAAAAAATAAAATCTTAAAATCTTCAAACTGATTTTCCTGTAGCATCTATGGTAGAAACATTTTTTAAGCTGTGGTACAAAGGGGAGCCAACTCCTACAATGTCACAGTTTTAAAGTGACATACGTAAGGTGCAAGACCCAATCNGGCTGAGTTTAAGCTATTTCTACACTCCAGGTTTTTGCTGGCAGTTCGCTGAGTTAAGCCAGGCTAACCACGGGGCAGGGTGAAAGTTTGTTTTGAAGACAGTGGGTCCCCACAGGCAGAGACTTGCTTGAGATACCATAACGCTGAAGGAGAGGCCTGGGTAGTATTTCCAGCCTCTCAGTGATCTATGTGCTGATTATGCAATTAAGTTGAAGGGGGCAGGATAAGGATCAGTGATGTTTGATTGTGGCACCCCGTCTTCCTCAATTATACCCAGGCCTTGTCTGTACTAGTCAAATAAGTGCGTTCACCCTCACTTCCTACCACGGAGGCCCCTTCATTTAGCTCAGCTGAATCTCCAACAGTTCTGCCCCTGCAGCCCCAGCAAGAGTTAAAGCACAGTAACCTGCCATTTTTCAGAATAACTAAGAGATTTGCAGACAGTAGCTATAGCGGTAGTAAACTGAGCAAGGAACAAATACATTCTTTTCCAGAAGCCTCAATTCACATTTATCCTTAGGCCTTGTGAATACATTACATTGCCAGGGTACAGCTAGGAAATCAGAATTTCACTTGGGAGGACGACTGGTGTTTCTTGGGAAAAGCCTCTGCACATTATTTTAGCTGCGAGTTGGTACCAAAGTGCCGTGTTTGTGCTACGGCACGCTTGGCATGCGAAACTGCATCAAGACTTGGAGTTCGAAGGCTGTGTGAAGACCTGCCCTGGCTGATAAGGGTTCAGTGAGGGGCATGGTTGTGTTACCTCACTCACAGCAGGAAAGTGCAGTCCCATCTCTGTCCATCAGCCA
Organism: Nycticryphes semicollaris; assembly: GCA_013400055.1. NCBI lineage: Eukaryota > Metazoa > Chordata > Aves > Charadriiformes > Rostratulidae > Nycticryphes > Nycticryphes semicollaris. The sequence continues at coordinate 1,357,778 of VXBJ01002467.1, forward strand.
CATGCTTGCCTCTCCACTGCTCTGCCTTGCACTTGGAAAGGCAGAATTTTGTCATAGGAGGCTGCAAATGTTACTACTCTGCACTGGCAACCTGACTATGGCCCTGTCAAAGAATCATATTCCCAGCCATAGAGCTTTTATCCGATAGGATATAAAGGTAAGTTTCACCCTTAGTTTTGCAATGTAGTATTTTTATTCTCTCTGAACAGTTTCCTGTGTTAGGCTCACAGTAAATCCATCTTAAAACTTACGTTCCAGCATTGCTCAGCACGCCCACAAGAGAGAGCTTCAGAGACCACAGAGGTCAGGTTCACCTTGGGCAACCCATGGCAACGGTAAAAGTTGCCAACAAAACAACCCATTTTAATAACAGTCCTCTTGTCTGAGAGTTGTTTACTCTGCCAGCGAGTGGTTGCATATGCACGCACTTTGTTCATGGCCCTTGTAGCTTAGGTGAGGTATGAACCCCCAACAGAAGATTAAAAAAAGGAATCATGAGGGGTGAACTCAAGCTGCAAAGTCTGAAGTGGACATAGGCTCACTAGTTATGTAAGAAAATCCTGCAATGGAAGATAACAAAAAGCAATCAGACCTATGAGCTTTGACAAGCGGCGCTGGCCACTGAGAGTCAACCTGTCTGGGCCTTCAGATGTGCAGCAAGGACATTAGACCACTGCCTGCATCCTGCTCCCTGAAGACATCACTTCTCAGCCTTCATATTTTATCAGCTAACATCATCTGTTTTCATGAACAATACAGTGTTCTTGATGAACACAAGTCACAAAAATGAACAATAGTCACAAATAAGAAATCTTCAGCCAACATGACTACATTCTCACCTTGTATAAGAGAAAGATCTTCCAGTTTTCTCCCTCTGGAGAGCGAGCGAGCATACAGTTCAGTAGCTGACAGCAGTCACCATATTGTTATCATCTCCTCACCCTTAGCCTTCAAGCTGATGTCCCCGAAATCCTGGGGTTTTTAAGTCTTCAAAATAGTCCTCTTGAAAAACAAACTGAAGATTTCAAACCTCCCATCCTAGCTTTTGTAAGTACCCATTGTGTGGGCTTGGAGCTGGACCCATACCATGTGCTTGGATTTGCACATACTGTCAGGCAGTGCTTAAACAATTTGAAGAAAGATTCTGGGAACTGAAGCTAACGTAGAGAAACAGTACAACTTATTTAAGAAACATTAGAATGTGGGGGAAAAAAAGCTGAATATTTTTTTTATAAACAGCAACTTGGTATTAACAGTTATGAGGCATCAGTCAGTTTTTATCAACTATGATGTTAAAAGATAGAACTGTAAGAAAAGATATGAGAAGCTATTTCACAGCACTGTTTGTGCCCTCAGGTAAGTTTGTGTTCACATGAAACAGAAAGCAGAACAAGCATGTTCCCAGGCAGTGACACTACTTTACTAAGCTCAGAAGTCTGACAATAGGAGTTGGTTTTGCACATATAAACAGCAGTTGGGTAAAATCCTTTTCAAGAGCAACTGCAACTGCTAAGAAAATAGAAACCAACTGGAAGTCTGTGTATTGCCAAATAACATGCTGGGCACTGGAAATGGCTGAATTTGTAAGACAATTACCTTTTATTTCAAGGTTACATTTCTATTTGAAGCAGATTTTTTTACCCATCTTACCAGTAACACCTATTCAATGAGAAGACAAAAAACCCCAAACAAACCCACAACCAAAAAACCACGCATTTGCTCTGTGGGCAGTAACTGTTCAATAATGAAAAGGAATTTACTGTCTAACCCACTTCTTGACCATTTTCATTGCTAACTACAAGAAAAGTAACAAGAATAACATTCTTCTGGATTGCACTGTGCTTCTGAATATTTTTAGCCTAAAAGTACACATCATAAAGGCATAGGAAGATTTTGAGGAATTTGGGCTGGAATATTGGGAACTTTGAGGAATTGAACCAAATATTTTTCAAATGCTCCTTAGAAACTGCCATCTGTCTTTCATACAGAGGCGTGCTTTGTACATCCTTACCTGACAGATTCACATTGCTGGAGTTCAGTATTGGCATAGTCTGCTCCACAGTCTCTCACCAACTTGCAGAAGTACTTGTTTCAGCCTGGGATCCTGTCCTCACAATGCTTACCTGTCAGCCAACAAACTTCTGCCTCCAACAACTCAACACCATCTTAGCAAGTACATTACTACCCCTGTCTCTAAAGGACTTATTGCCTCAGTGGCTGCTGCCATATCCCATGCCACAGAGGTAATATTTCAGGACAAGGCCTGAGGGCATCTCAGATTCTTGTGCACTGTATCATCTTTCTCCCCTTTTTCTCTCTTCTTACTCCCCATGTCATTTCTAGTTGGGGCCTTGTAGTATCATTCAGAAAGACTAGAAAGTGTTGCTAAAAACAGAGGGAGATTTCTTGCGGTGTGTAGGAAGTGAGATGCTGAAAGAGAGCTGTTAAAGGACAGAAGCCAGATGGCTTTCTCCTTACTAATCACTACATTTGGCACTCTGCTTGGCTATTCCACAGAGCAGAGGGGTCCTACTGTCAGCTCTTGCCTAGGACTCCTCATTTGCCATCCTCCCACAGGTAGTGCTGATGATTTTTGAACTACTTCTTCTTGGACCTTCCAAGAAAGGAGTGGAAGTCAGCACCCACATCCATGGCCTGGTGTTCTCTGTACACCTTGATTACCCTCCTTCAGCAGCAGCCTGAGAGCTCTGTGGCTTCAGTGGAAGACGTGGGCTGGTCTGAGGGAGGATCACGAGTCAGCTGGTGGGAGAGAGCAGCCACAGACATTGCCCTGCGCCTGACACCTGAGACACCACATCCCGTCACCGTGAAAGCACAGCAGCAGTTTTCAAGAGGCAGGTTTGCAACTAGAATCTCGCTCACACTCACACCTGTTGCCTACTGGCATTCCAGGCACCCCGCTCTCTTCAAGGAGAACTCTTCAAAAGGATTAAGAGTAATAGAAAGCTGTTGTTACCACACATAGGGCTGAACTTTAACAACCTCTACAACTGATTGTGATGCTGAGAACAGCTCATGAGCACAGTGCAGTTTCAAGCACAAGGTCTTCGTTCTAGACCCGTGTGTTGTGCAAGGGGGATAGTGGCTGCTTAAACAGCAGGTGCACTTCACTAGAGGAGGGTGTTTGATGAGTCCTGTACATATCTCCTCATAAGACTACAAATGTGCTTTCTGAAAGACAGCATCTAAATTTGTTAGGCAAATAATAAATAATGCCCTCAGCCTCCCTCTGCAGCAGACTCTGAGCACAGGGCATATGGCGCCTTTCCAGACCACATGGCAGCCAATGAGGCAGAGCCGGTGATTATTATTTCACCCACCTTTGGCAGGAAATAAAACATCTGTTTAATCCTGACAGTGGGACTCCCCAGCAGTTAAGCTAAGATGGTTAAGAAGGAATATAATTGAAAATTTTGTTTAAGGCAGCAGAAGGCAGTGATATAGACTTTTCAAATTTGATAAGACCTTGGTCACTGACCCTTTGAAAGCCATGGGATATTTCACAGCCATAACTAGTCAGGACCTCTGTTTCACAGCTCAGGTAGAAAGAAACCTTGGTTTTGAAAAAGGACACTTTTTCAGCTGGACAAGTGGTTGTGGCTCTGGAGTCCTCACATGTGGAGCAGCTATACTTGCTGCTGCTCTCAGTTCTTTTGGTTACCACTGGTATTTCTCAGTGCTGATCAACTACAAGGCAGTGTTAAGTGCTTGATCACTTGGACTATTAATGTGAAAAAGCAGCATGAGGAGACATGCCATTCTGTGAAATATGTTACCAAATGAAGATATTTTTGGGGGTGCAGAACAAATTCTAAAATGATCTATTTCCCTGGAAGGTTAAAAAAAGTATTACTGATTATGAATGAGTAGCCAGTGTTCTGACCAGATAGCTCAGCTAGGCAGTGATGAATAGGAAGGACAGCTGCAAGTCTCACCTTGTAGAACAGCAACAGAGCCCCAAATGCTCAGAAGAGGCAGCCTTACAAATAAGGGAGGTGTATTTACTGCAGGTGACGTGGTCAGAGGGGTCCAGTGAAACAGAGCAAAGGGAACTTTAGATCAAATGCTCGTAATAATGCCTATGTCTCAGATTAATCTGCATAACAGGCTTAGCAGGGAAGTGTTCAAATCCCCTTCCAGAAAAGGACAAAACAAAGTATTGGGTTCAGCAACCCAGAGAATAAGCCTGTGCTGAATTACTGGAGCAAGATGAAAAACAGTTGCTGTTTTGTGGGATTCATCCCGCTCTACCCTCTTCATATCCAGCAGAGCTAGCTCGCAGACACTGTAGTGCTCCTCTTTGAATTGGTTTAGCTCAGTGGGTGGACAGACATTTAGTTAGCGGTGGTCACTTTGGAGGGAGGAGGGTTTGGAGAATCTTTATTCTAAAGGCCATCACTGAGAACAGATTCCAGCTGGCTGCAAGCACTCCCACTAGGATGTGAAGCTCAGCAAACTCGTAAGTGAATGATGCTTCTGAGCACCCTTGTCAGCTGGTAAGCACAAACACCCTGGTGCGCATGGCAGCACCGAAATGTACAGAGTCATAGTCATTATTGTGCCACCTCTTAGGAAACAGCTGATTTTGCTGCAATTTGCAGCAACAGATGTGGACTAAACCCTCCAAAAATTTGTATTCATTTGAGGCAGTAGTACATAATAAAAAGGAGCTTGAGTCCCACCACAGAACGGCTGAAAAGCAAAATGGGACTTGACTTTGCCTGTTGAACCCAGTTCTCTACTGGCTTTGATCAGGTCAAAAAAAGAAAAAAAAAGTACAGTCCCTGCTGCACGTACCTGTTGTCCTTTGCTCAGCACTAAAATCAGCTACTGGAGCAGAGCTGTAACATAAACTGCTGCTGTGGTTACAGGCGCAGAGCTACTAAGGCTGGGCAAGATGATTACTGACTTCCACCCTGACCTGCCACAATCACCAGGAGTTCCTGTGCAAGCTTCACATTCCTGGATGACTTGGAATGTATTTTGAGAAGGAATTCAAATCTCAGTTGATAGTGGTGGATTATATACCTTCAACTATTCAGACTTATACTCTGTTTTGTTTCCCTCACTAGAAATAAGGGGCGAAGTTTCTTCCCCGTTACAGTCTTTGTAATACAGTGTGAAATGGCATTTTTTCAAAGGTACACTGCAAAAAGAGTGCCTTTCTTGACTGTTGGCTAACACATTCACAGGTGTTTTTGCAGTCAGTTATTGATGCTATCAAGAAAGCTGCATCCCTTAAAAGGCTTCCAGCTGAATATAAACTCTAGGCAAGACACTTTCTCTCTGCAGGGTAACTTTTACCAACAAATCTCAGTGGAACAAGAAGGCTTTAAAACTAGGAAAAAATGAATGAGGAAATCAGTGATACCAATTATATGCCAAATGAAGATAAGTCCCTCTGTCTCATTAGCACTGTTTAATTATTCTTGGATTTAAATTCTAAATATAGTTCATAAGAATTCACAAGGGCAAGTGTTTGCTTCCACTGTTGTAATCCTCTCCATATCTAATACTTCTCTGTCCTATAAGATCAACAATTTTAAGGACCTGTCTGCCTGAGTCATAGAGAAGATGCTGACACTTCACCCCTTAGAAGTGAAACATGTTGGTTAAGTAATGGCTTATATTTGATATTCGCATTGCTGTGAGAGTCCAGAGGCCTCAGCTGACTTCTCAGCTTTCTGTGCTGGGTCCGTGTGAACACGTGGAGAGAATCCTTGCTACGGAGTCCTATGCTCTTAACAAGGCAGAGGCAGCATATTTTCAATATGCATGTGTGTACATATTATGTATGTATGTATTTATCTGTCAGTGTATCTATCTCTTTAAATGCAAAGCATCAAAATTTGCCAAAAATTGGGTCTTATCTCCCCAATCTCAGTCAAGCACTTGACCTAGTCCATCCTCCTTTGGGATTATCTTTACCAGTTTATCACTACAAATCTGGTAACAAGTATTTCTAACTACTTGACTCAGTGCATTTCAGCATGATTGTAGGAAGACCCCTAAATCTGGGTCTTCTCTCAAGGGGTTCTTCTCTCAAGAAACAGAGAAGACCCATTCCCTCACTCCCTGGAGAAAATGCCCACAGAGCTAGTTCTCTGCTCATCAAGAGGAAAACTACCCTTAGACCATGTAAAATGTACCTGTCCAAAACACCAGTGAGGAAGTGTATCCAGTTTGAGAAAGGTGGGGTTTAAACAAACATTTCTGCACCAGCCAACCATACAAGGAGGGAACGGGGAAGTTCAGTGGGGAGAAGCGAAGGAAACACCCTTTTCCCCTCCAAGTCTGGTAAGAAATTCACATGATGAAGATGGCCTAAGAAGACAAAGCTTTCCAAACCATCATCAGCATTTCTAAAAGCACAGTGAGGGCAAACATGCAGCCTAGCATATCACCAGTCTTTGCTAATCCTTTATCAGTGGTTTTGTTTAACTCAGAAATACTGCTAATTAATCTAACCACATATAAATCTATTGATTAAGTGAGAATTTTACTGCCCTCAAAACTACAAATTTATTTCACTTATGAAAACATTTTACAGTTGCATCCCGGATTAGTACTTATCTGTCAAGAACAGATGTAATTGCTTCGTCATAGTGCGCAAAGGCATCTGATGCTCAGTGTAGGCTCAGCTTTGGGTGCCCAAAGGGTAGTGTACATAGATGCTGTATTAGGTATGAGTTTCAGGTGCTTGAATTCATGCAGGACCTAGAGGAATAATCACTTTCATGTCCATGGGATATGGGATAATTAGAACACCAGATTCTCCCTACATTAGTTTAGTCAGGGAACACTTACAGTAAGACAGTGGGGTTTTGTAACTCCTACTCTCTAGAAAAAAATACACAGAAATGGTGTTGAGTACATTAATGTTGGTAGCACCCACATCACTGTGCTGGTTGCTGTAATCATTGTTGTTTCTTGGAAATTTTGGTTCTGTGTAATCCCTCAGCAGACAGCTCAGACCAGCATGGGCTGTGGGCTAGGTCTCTTTCATATGCTAAAAAAGCATTGGCTTGGTCTAGTATGCGTGTGATGGCACAAAAGAAACACTAAACTAACCAGCTACCTGAGGGTCCCACAGGAAATGGTGCTGACTTGCAGAGGGATGTTTCCTACATTTCCCACTGGCGGCTTTGCCTGCTGGTGCAGAACAGCTCTGCTGTTTTCTGTCTGTCAGGTGAGAGATAATCTCTCCTCAGCCCCTTGCTCTCTTCTTAATATGACTGATTTTGGTCAGTGAATGAAGCTAGTACGCCACCCGCAAAGGCAGGATTAATAGCTGTCGTGTGGAGGAATGCTTTTTGTTCCAAGCCCTGGCTGAAAAGTTCCTTCCCCCCCACGTCAAACTGAGCAGAGACCCGCAGACAACACTGAAAGCAGACTCTAATCTCTGGCAGTTTAGAGGGGTGTAATGCAAACTTGAAAGAACATAACTGCTGGATACAACTCGTTGCTGTAATGAGAACATGCCCTTGGGCTTTATGACAAACAAATTCCAGTTGCTTTATTGCATTGTGTCTGAATTTCCCCCTGTCGTTTCAGCTGGATACAGCACACTGTTGGATCATGTCTGGAGAAGGAAGTTACTTGTGCAACTGTGGAGGGAAGGGGAAAATCTCTGGCAAGATGACCACACAATGAAAACTTGAGAATACTGGTCAGGTAGCCAACTGATTGCCCCCATTAAGAGAGGTGGTCCTCCCAGGGGAAAGCCCAAGCCCCAAAGCCCAGCTGTGAGGGTAATCCTGCCTCTGGGGAAGCCCCTTTTCCTCCAGAGGCTCTAGAGGGAGGCAGCGGCAGCTTGAGCTGGAAGTTAAGCCCTGTCCTGCACCAAGTTAAGATGTCTCTCTTAGAAGACACAGAAGTGTCTCTTCCCCTGGCCCCCATGCCCACCAGTGCTCACACACACTTCCTGGCACTGGTGCCTGCACTAATGTGGCTGGCTCTCAGTCATGGCTCAGAAGTAAACCAGCCAAAAAGAGCCCTGCATTTTCACCCAGCTGATGAGACCTAGCACACAGCTGCATGGTCGTTGGTCTGGAGGCAAGGGAGGCTGTGGGTGTGAGGGGCTTGAGGTAAGCCCTGGGTTAGCTTACATTGATGGCAAAATCCACAACTCCAGCTAGGAATGTAAAGCATTATCAAATCCTGGGCAAAGATGAAGAGCATCCTAGCTCTCACACCTTTTGTGACTTTAGTCCAGTAGCTGTAAAATAGCCTTTTTCCCTCCCAACACACAAAACAATATTTTTAGTTATTAAGATAGAAACTTCTAATTTACAACCACACCCTAAAGACAGCAACTTATGTGAAGCAGTCAGATAATTTTCACATTAAATATTTGTCTTGGGTCAAAACTACAACAAAATCTTTCAGATTTTGAAAAGAATATTTAATTGCTCTAAACCACAACAGCGATGCTAGTAGGATTGATAAATATTCCATTATATTTTTTAAGTCAAAAAGTCTTGCAGATTATATATTATAGTAGCTATCACTGTTCCGTTCACCACGTTAGAAATTAGCACTACATTCTATCATTCATTCACCTTTATCAGCACAATGTTCTATGAATAACCTGTTAGAAATCATAACCAGTGACCATCACAAGGAAACGTGTGACTGGAAAATTATAAAATGATACTTCAAAAGCCTCTGAGTTGTGAATGTGTCATTTCAAATGACAAGAATGGCAGTAATAAGAATAAAGTCCACAGCAGAGAGAAGAGCTGAATTACAATATTTCCATTTTCAATTATAAATCTATTCTGTGAATTTTTCTTCAGACTATTAGGTATAAATCAATGCATTGTATAGATTCACTATTATAGTATTTGAGAATCTAAATGTCCAAAGTTTCTTAATAACAGGTGAGGGCTTAACACAAAAATTGAGGAGAAAAAATTCAGAACTGATAGAGTTAAGATCTTTTACAGATTCATTTCCCAAACACTACAATTCAGTATGGCCATGAACTCCACACAGAAGTCATGCTTCACTCCCGAAGCTTTGATTCAAGGCTTTTGCTCTAAGTCAGATGGATTGTACAAACCATTAAGTTTTCTTCCATCATTTGTTACAAGCTATTCCTCCCTGCTTTACATAAGCTACAAGAGAAACAATTTTCTCTTAGTATTTGTTGAATTGATAGCTAGCCAAGTACAGCTGAATGCTCGCAAATACTAATACCCCATGCCAATTTCTAGGAAAATTAGTGTCATTAGTATTTAAATCCTCTGCCTGCAGGAAACAGAGAAGCCACGGTCCAATATCCTGGAGGGACGAGCAGTCACAGCATCTGCTGCTCTGATATTGCCATGCCCAAGTTCTGTGTCACACCAGTGTGAGGCACAGACAGGTAAAATAGATGTTTAGCAGTATGAATACAGCACCTTGCTTTGCCATCTAGTGGGCGATGGGAAACTGTGTGCTTCCTTCTCCCCTGGGCTGCTAGGAAGTATGTCTTGATTCAGCTCTCCCGATGGCAAGCCGAGTTTTGATGTACCTCCCTGATTTTGGGTTGAGATCTATTTATGAGCAGCAAAGTGCTGCTTATGAAGTTGTAATAGTTCCCCCTCGTGCTCTGGGCTTGCTTTTTGTATATCTGAATTTGAAACACAATGTAAAACTTCACCACTAGCTATTATAGCAATTCACCTTATATCCACCCAGTGCATGACGACTGAGTCTGAGAGTGTTCTGGACATACAGCAAGTTATCTCAGTGAGCACAGCTGAAGTGTCATTTCAGTCACACCATCTGTCTGGAGCCTTGCCTAGCTGACTCCTGCTTGCTTTTCCTCTGTTTCAAATAGGAATGGCTCATATTGGCTTTTCTCCATGATCTCTGTGCCCTGTATTGCTCCTTAGCACAAAACTAGCAAAATCCTTTGCAACCTAGGTAATGATTTGCAAAACCCAAAAGGAGAAAAACATGACCTGACTCACTGAATAATAAAAAAAAAAGAACCCTTCACTTTGTTGCCTGATGTTAACAGAGCACACCAAAGCACATCCCAAAATAGAAAAGCTATTTCAACGTAATTCAGCTGAATTCCTCTCACTGGTCTCAAAAAACCTCATTCGTTACAGTTTTCACCACTAAGACCACATTTTGTTTAACATGCTACCATATTAAGGTTTTCATTTTATCAATATCTTAAGCTATTAATGTAAGTGGAAAGGGATGAGGATAATAGAAACACAGGAATTCTGACAAATAATAAAGGATGAGAGGAGTAATTATTTTATCTGTACAGGGTTTGTTAATTGGGTAATAGGACAACAACCTTTATGATGTGCTGATTTGTTAGATTGGAATGTGTTTGGGCTCAGTAATAAAACTGTCCTGACATCTGACAGCTCTAAGAAGACAATTTATGAGATCAGGCTCAGTATCTGATAGATCCTTATGTAAGCCTACAAGCAACATGGATTTAGTGAACTGACATTTAATCAATGGACTAAGATGCTCCAAATTCACTCTGGATAAGTGCTCATGTGTATTTTGCCAACTACCGTGTTACTTACCTGGCTTTGCAACAGAAGGGCATGCAGGGAAGGTATTCCAGTGCTTGAATCGGTGATGAGAACTCTGCCAGCTGCCACTGAGCCACAGCTGCAAGCCTGAAAAGAACCATTTGTGCACTAGTTAGGGTGATTATTTTTGTCATGAAGAAAGTTTTCTATTATGCAAATGTACAAAACTGTGCAATAATTCTTCATGTGACTGTTTAGAGGGACAAACTTAGGAGCGCAAAAGAAGCTGCACCTTCTCGCTATGTCAGCTCCATGTATGCGACCATTTGGCAGGTCCCATTCCTCTGTCATGCTTAGCTCAAGGGCAGATGAGATAGAAATCCAGGAGCATGGGGGAACATGTTTTGCTGCTTTGAATCCTGTAAGTTCTTGCTAATTTCATTGTTTTTAGAGATTGAAAACTGCTGTTCTACCAATGAAGGAAAGCAAAGATTTCCTGGATGCATGCACAAAGCAGCGCAGTTCTCAGTGCTCTGTCCTGCAAAGCTCTCACCAAATCTAACAGGGAGCTAGCTCCCTTTTTCAATTTTCCTTACTGGCTTCATTAAGTCATGAGCATGTCCCAACAGGTTAAGACACAAGGAATCATCGCTTCTGTCTTTGTCTTGCATTCACACCATGGATAACTCTTTTCTGGAAGAGTTACTGGGATATGAATAGAAAAGTGCTCATGCTGCAAAATACATCCCTGTGTATTCAGATGATATTCCTCAAGGCTCTGCACAAATCACCCCTCTTTTACACTGATTCTTAAAGGAACCTTTGCTATCCAGCCAATTGCTAACCATTGCACGTTTCAGGAATGTGTCCTCCATACAACGTGGAATATGGCTGCACGATTGACATGCAGGACACGTCACCAGCACAGCTCTTCTAGAAGGTGCAAGGCCAATGTCTGAGGGCTGGAAGAGGCACTTGGATCTGCCGATATGTCCAAGACCTTAAAAAAGCTGGGGTTTGATGGACCCCACAGTATCTCTTCTTACTTGAGCCCAAATTGGGACGGTGTGCCTAAACGTAGCACAGTTGTCAACTGTGAAAAATCAGATACTTATCTTTCCTTCCCCAGGAGGGAGAAGGCCTATGCACAGCTCTGAGGAAGGGAAAAGGACACAAGGCTGGTTATCAGTATCACACATATCAGCACAGCTGGGCAGGGAAGGAAAGCCATGAGGAGGGTATAAACACTACTTCAACATACAGTCTCCATAACTTGACCTTCCACTGCTCTGGTTACACATATGTGCAGTAGCAGAGGACACGAGACTACAACATTACAGCTTCCTTTGAGCTAAAGACTTCCAACTCACTCATAGTGTTCCAGCACACTCAAGGTCTGCAAGGAGAAACTGTACCAGCAGTAGCACACATTGGACATTGGAAAAAGAAACGATGTGGTTGTCGTGGGTAGCCACTGTTAAGAGGCACTGAAGTGCCCGTGTGCTGGCCTGACAGAGTCACAAGAAGTATGCTGCCTTCTGGGAGCTAAGGTTTAAGGTATTGCTGAGAGGGTGCCACAACTTGTCAAGAGCACAGACTACTATCCATTGCTACTATTTCATGTTGACATGAATGACACCACAAGCTGGAACCTGGGCAGAATCAAGGAAGACTACAAAGCCATGGGGGTGCAAATGAAAAGCGTTGGTGCTAAAGTTATTTTTTCTTCCATTTCACCAGTTAGAGGAAACAGTGAAGCCAGAAGTAGACGTATAATGCGAATCAACTTCTGGCTTCATGGCTGATGCTTTTGTGAGAGTTTTGCCTTTTATGACAATGGGATATTTTTCATTTACTATAGGCTGCTAGAGAGAGATGGGATCCACCTGTCTAGGAAGGGCAAGGCAAACTTTGGCAGCAGTCTGGCCAACTCTAAACTGAAGGACTCAGGGGGCAGGGTACAAAGTGGCAACTCTCACGCCATTACAACCAACTGGGGAATAAGCCAGGTCAACCAGAGCAGCAACAAAGGTTCCTTAGCTGCCTCCCACAATGAGAAGCAGAAAACCAACCACCTCAAACGTAGGCATACCAATGCATGCAGCATGGGGAACAAACAAGAGAAACTGAAGTTCTGCACCCAGTCCAAAAGTTATGATAGCATAGGAATAACTGAAATGTGGCAGGACAACTCACATAACTGGAGGGTCACAGGGGATGTTTTGTAAAGATAGGCAGAGAGGAAGAGGAGGAGGAGTTGCCCTCTATGTTAAGGGGAACCTTTAACATATAGAAGTCAATAACAGTGATTGTGGAAGCCCTTAAGCATGCCTCTGACTCAAGATCAGAGAGGTCATAGAATCATAGAACTGTCTAGGTTGGAAGGGACCTTTAAGATCATCTATTCCAACCATCACCCTAACTCTGATAATAAAACATCATTAAACCATGTCACTAAGCACTATGTCAACCCGTCTTTTAAATACCTCCAGGGATGGTGCCTTAACCACTTTCCTGGGCAGCCCATTCCAATGCTTAATAACCCTTTCAATGTAAAAATTGTTCTGGATAGCCAATCTGAACAACCCCTGGTGCAACTTGAGGCCACTTCCTCTTGTCCTATTGCCTGTGACTTGGGAAAAGAGTCTGACCCCTGCCTCTCTACAGCCTCCTTTTAGGTAGTTGTAGAGAGTAATAAGGTCTCCCCTCAGCCTCCTTTTCTCCAGGCTGAACAAACCCGGCTCCCTCAGCCTCTCCTCATAGAACTTATTCTCCAGACCCCTCACCAGCTTGGTAGCTCTCCTCTCGACACGCTCCAGCACTTCAGTGTCCTTATTGTAGTGAGGGGCCCAGAGCTGAACACAGTACTCTAGGTGAGGCCTCACCAGCACCAAGTACAGAGGCACATTCACTTCCCTTGGTCTCCAAGGGGGATCTTACAATAGGTGTCTGCTGCTGACCTCCAAACCAAGACAAAAAGGTTAATTAAGCCATATTGGGGTCACTTAAGCAAGCTTCAGGTCAACAGAACCTGGTTCTTATGGGTGACTTCAACTACTCAGATGTTTTTTGGAAGAACAATGCAGCAGCTCACATGTTATCCATCAGGTTTGTGGAATTCGTAGAGGACTGCATCTTCACACAAACATTAGATGTGCCAACCAGGGAAGAGGCACTGCTGGACTTGCTACTCACAGACCAAGAAAACGTGTTTTGTCTCAGCTAGTGATAGCCTTGACTGCAGTAATCATAACATTGTGGAGTTTGGGATCCTGCTGAGCACGGTGTGCAAAGATAAAAGGTTTTAGATTTTAGAAGAGCAAACTTCAGCTTGCTCAGATCTCAGCTGGTAGAGATTCCATGAGAAGCTTCGATGGAGGATAAAGGAATTAGTGAGTGCTGGGAGAACACTCTCCTGGAAACACCGAAACAGTTCATCCCCTTCATCAGCCAGATCTACCTGGCTGGGGAGCAGCACTGCAGAAAGAGACCTGGGTCCTGGTGGACAACAAGCCCAATATGAGTCAACAGTGTGTTGCAGTGGCAAAGAAGGCCAACAGGATGATGGGTTGCATCAACAAGGACATCACGAGGAGAGATGAAGTCATTACCCCACTTTACTCAGGGCTTGTCAGACAACACCTGGAATACTGCATTCAGTTTTGGTCTCCCTGTCAAAAAGAAATGTGGACAGGCTGAAGAGGGTCCAGAGGAGGTCACAAACATGATCAAAGGACTGGAAAGCCTGCCATATGGGAAGAGGCTGAGAGAATTGGGTTTGTTTAGCTTTGAGAAAAGAAGACTTAGGGGAGACCTTATCACCGTGCTACAGTATTTAAGGGATGGCTACAAAGAAGGTGGAGACTTCCTTTTTACAAGGAGTCACATGGAAAAGATGATGGGTAATGGGTACAACTTACTTCTGGAGAGATTCTGATTGGATAGAAGAGGAAAATTGCTCACAGTGAGGTCAATCAGCCACTGGAATAATCTCCCCAGGGAAGTGATGGAATCCCTATTGTTGGACACTGTTAAGATGCAGCTGGACAGGGTGCTGGGCCATCTTGTCTAGACGTTGCGTTTGCCAGATGATCTTTGAGGTCTCTTCCAAACTGGTATTCTATGATTCTCATATCACTGGACAGTGAAGGCTGAAGTGCACAGAAAAAGACTTCTTGGTCTTCACTTGTGTAAAAAAAAAAAAAAAAAGTATAATTAAAACTACTGTGTGATAAAGCAACTGAGATTTTGGAATATGGACCTGAAGAAAAGCTGCAGTTGCTTCTGCTTCAGTCCCTACTTTTCTGCCCTTAGCACCACTTCCCTGTATGCTGAGATGCACATAGAAGCGGTGCCACTGCCTAAGCACCGCTAAACAAGTGGAGACATATCCATTGTCACCCCAAAGCCACCACCACCTTTTGGCTGCCTAGCACATTACTTCACAACACCCAGCTGCACACCAGATTAGTATTGCTTGATGAAGAACTGGGTGGCTTGAAGTCAGCTTGCACCATCCACTAACCATCATGGTGTACCTGCAGCAAGGAAAGCCAAAACCATGGCTTTGGACATCTGGAGTGTGATAAGAGGACTCAGGGTATGAGGAGAAAAACTGTAACAATGCACAGAAACTACCAGAGAATGTCAAAGGACTATGCATCTGAAAGCACTTTAGATGAAAGAACAGAAGACCTACTTGTATGAGAAGAAAACCCTGTATGAACTGTCTTCAACAACAGACTTTTCGCAAGTTTCTGATTTTCATGTCCTGGTTCTATTTGTTTTTTTTTTTTTTTTAATGCAACTCAGTTGCATTTTTAAGCATCACAGGGTCTCCTTCTGTACAAGCCCCAGTTCTAGTTACCCCATTGTAGTGAAAGGTGTGTAGACAATATATAAATTTAGGTTAAAAGGCATTTGGGCAATAGGAGACGCATGTCACCAGATCCTACCTAGGAGTACTACAATCTGAAACATCATTTTTACATATTATATATACAAGCCATGAACTTACAGATGTGTGTGACACTTTTATCCCTTTGGCTAGAATCATAAAAAAACATCCAACCCCATGCTTGTACATACAACCAATGTATTTAACATAACATACTGCCTTTCATAAGGTCACATACAATTGATTTTTTAAACCACTATAGTTCTCTACTAGAGAATAATATTTAGCAGAGACTGGTTTGAGAGTGTGGAAAGACTCCTTTCCTTCTGTCCTGGACTATAAATATTTCAAAATTTCAACATTAAAAATAAACTAGGGTATTGATTCAGCAAGACACTGACAGATACTTCTAAGCACTGAAGCACTGGCTCATGCTTATTCCTCTCTGAGCTATAGACGCTCTCAGGCCTTATTGAAGTCAGTGGCTCTGCTAAGGACCTAAGGACCATCCTTATAGTCTCAGTGAAGGGAGGAATTACACAACTACATAGGCCACCTGCAAAAATTCGAACCTTGTGTATGCATAAACAGATTTCCCAAGAGTAACAGCAAACACAAGGGTGATGTTCAGGGACTGCTTATGTTTTTTACACTGAAAGCACAACCGCCAAACTACAGTACCGGGCTCAGGGCTGAGGCCGTGGCATTCTCTTCCCAGGAAGCACCCATTTCACTGGACTGCAGAGTTGTGTTCTGGTGAATACTGTGGCATAACTTCCACAGAAGAGCAAGAAAAGAGCTTACTTCGCTAGCTGACCTGCTGGCCTGATGGTAGCACATCTTCTGAGGATATAGCAAATGTGGGTTTGATCTCCATCACTTTTTAAACAGCAAGTCCCTGTGTGGGTTTTAATGATGCACAGAAGATACCCACAGATTTATACAAGGGGATTCTGAAATTCAATCATGTAATTTCTTAATGATATCTAGCTCTAGAGACGGTGAAACCTTGTCAGTCCCTGCTGCCTGTGACACCAGGGTCCTCCCTCGGACAGTAGCTGCTATGTAGAAGAAAATATTTTTAAAACACACAAAAGCAATTGTGAGACCTAAGTGTTTTAAACATCAATATCGGGAGACTCTCTTACCACTCTGTCCCCAAAGTTTGAGGCTGTCCCTGCCCTAACACCCTGCCCAGAGCCCCCAACTGGGCCAGGCTCCCCAGTCTCCCTTTCCAACACAATCTCCCACTTCTGGAGAAGACCAGCAAGTCCCAGAGGCTCTTTGAAGAGAAATAACTGTCCCAGAGACCCCTCTCACCCTTCCTGACTGCTCCCTTCCCCCCAGCAGCATCCCTCACCCTTCCAGCCCCCTGTGGAAAACACACTGGCAGGTGAGGAGGGGGTGGCTGCTACCACCTGCCCAGCCAGTGCCCCTCAGCTGCTGCAGCTCCTCTGTGCCATGATTGGGGAAGCTTCAGCTCCAACACAGCCGAAATCCAGAGCAAGAACAGAGCAGCAGCACCACTAGGGACCTGCATCCCCTCCCCGAACTGGACATGCTGCATCCTGCCTGGCAGACAGAGCTTGAGTGATGGGGAAGAACGGGCCTGGCTGGGCTGGTGACCCTGCCTCTAGCCTGTGGTTTCAGGAAAACAGGAGCACCTGAGATACTTCAAATCTTGGGGCACATTTTCTTTTCCAGGGCTTGCTTATTTTAAAATACATCTTTGCGTGGGATCCCCGCACCACTCAGCACCTCACCCACCCGTGACTCGCATATCGAGAGGGCTGGCGGCTCTGTGGGCTTTTGAACGCTTCTGTAATTATGCGGCGGTTTGCTCACAGCCATCGTGTGTGCCATCAATAGCACTCGGGCAGCCGGCCAGCGAGGCAACGTCCTCCCAGTCTTCTTGTGAGTGCTAAAAGAGCTTTCTAGAAAATTAAAATGTTAACTAGCCCCCATGAAAATGGCATCTACAACCTAGTGTTGACCAAGTTCAGGGAGAATAATGTTCCACACTGAAATATGAACAACTTCAGTGCAAACAAAAAAAAACAACTGAGTGCCAAAACACGGTTGTTTTTCAGAACCAATCAACCAGTGTTAACTCTGGCTGCAATGACCTCTAGCGCTACAGTTAGTTAAAACTGCAGAATTTTTCTTGCAGTCTCCTGTTTCATTCATAGGTGTTGGCTGTTTTGGTTTTTTTTTAATTATACAGCAAAGTATTATTTTAGCATCTTCCAGTAAATACAGAAATTTTAAAATATTTATGAATTTTAAGTAAAGTAAGCCTTTTGTTTCCAAGGTTCATTAAAAACTGCTTGATGAAATGTAACTTCACTCCTTTTGTCTATCTGCTGGTAAATCAAAAGAGGGCTTAGGAAATTTAGCGATGGATGACACCTGATGAAATTAGTAAAAGGTGCATGAAATGCAGACTGAAAAACCGACGCACGAATCACCCAGGAGCAGATCAGCATTCTTCCATGAGCAGCAGTAATTCAGGCTTCCAGGCTCAGCATCAAGGGTATTTCTATCCCAGGCGCAAATTGCTAAATACCAGGCACCAAGCGCAGGGTCTCAGATGTCTTCTTGCAACCACAGAACAACTCTACGTGGGGATACAAAACTTTTATTAACAGTACCTTAAGATGCTAATACAAACACAACTGTGTGTATTAAAGGTAAAAACCTTGCAACTTTGATTTGGAAGATGAGATGGTGACTCCTCTTTTCTTTCACGTATCTCTATATGGAGCATTGTTTAAAGTGAGTGTTTAGGTTTCAGAAATGTGTACTTGCAAAGCTGGAGTAAGTGCCATGGATTCAGCCACAACAGCCTATTCCTAGATGATACCACCAGGAAAAACAAGTCTGTACATCATTAATGCAAAGCCCTCTTATTTTAGGTAGCTGTAAAATTTCCAGTTACTTAAGTAGTTCTCTAAGATATTGCCAAACTTCCCTTTACTAGGGGTAACCAGGATATATTCCAGAGAAACAAAAATACTTAACACAACGCTACATCTTTTCCTTAGGCAAAACATCCTTCGATTTAACTTCTGATATTGACACATGCAGAATAAGGAGGAATGAAATCTAACGTGAACCTATGGCTACAGCACATTCTCCTTGAACCCTGTACTCAGTCTCACACTGTAGAGGATGAAAAGGATGCAGTTGCAGCACTGGTGTAATACATAGCAGAAAGAGTCACTATTAGAGTCTAATTTTATTCTATGAGTTAATTTTATTCCATAGTTAAAGAATTCTAGAAGGACCTGTTGAAATACTTAAGCTGTTTCTGTGAGGTCTATTCAGTGAAATGATGTTTTGGTTACTTCACTACAACAGATGTTTTAAGTTTCACAGAACCCTCCCCTTTAATCTCCAATGTTACTTAAATTAATTATTATATTATTGCCCTTTTATTTGCAGTTAAAGAAAGTTTGCTTTAACTAGCTAAGTGTAGCTCAGTGATATGGTTAAGCTGGTTTGTCCTTCCTTGAAATGCAAAAACACACAATGAAAACCTTGAAATTTCAACTGTCATTGTTTATTACTGTTTTGGCTACATTCTCTACAATTTCAGCAGCATCTTAAAGAGACAGTTAATGTTTCTTTATATACAATGAAAACAAAATGGCTTGCAACATCAGAAACAAGAGCAACAGTTTAACTGTACAATACTAAATGAAAACCTGTGGTAATACAGCCTCCTTTTTCTGCAACATGGACAAAATTACATATAGGTATTCAGCATCGAGAATGACAAAAAAAAGAATATTGAATGGGAGAGAGATACACTGTTCTGAGAAGTAAGTTTCTACCACACAAGGCAGTTAGAAAATGTTTCACATTTTAAAATATCTGTACAAGCCGCAAGAAACATTTCCTTGTTGATAGGAACTTCCTGAAATGGAGAATAACCGTGAGCAACTTCTACATCTAGTATCAATGCGCTCTGCAGGTCGAGAACGCAATAAACTGACTTAGAGAAGTGTACTGAATATTGCCAACACAGACCTGCTTTACATGCCTTGATTGTTAATGAACTACCTACTCTTAATCTCTCTATAACGTACAGTTGACTTGCACCTTAAGGAGGTCATTTGAGTCTTTTGCAAAAGTAAAAGCAACGTCATTTAGCAGCAATTAAAAGCGCCTTGAGGGAGACTTAAAAAAAATACAATATCCAATTAGAAAAAGCCATACTTTAAACATTTGTACAGGAATAAGTCGCTGAAATTTAACTGAAAATGTGACATCTGTACAACAATTTACAATAGAGCTAGAAGGGAATTTATCATTATTCCTGCATAGAACATTATACATGACCTGTCTGCATTTGGTTTCATACTGTTTCTTGCTTTTATGAGAAGCCTGGAAAGTATCACAAGTTTCAATACCACAGCAAGTACAGTATTTTTAGAAAATTGAGAGGATTAAAAAAATTAGCTATCTGTTTGAGAAATAAGTACCAGGAATTCCATATCACCCTTCCAATCTAAATTCAGTGAAACACCACCACATTTTTGGAGGTACAAGCCTGAGTTGCCAAATAAAACACAACAATTTTATCTGAGGAATCTGATACAGAATGTATCTTTGACCGTCTCACTCTTCTTACTTTGGTTTCAAAAGATCAATGTCTTGGAAAGATGGCAGTTTATTTAGTTTATAATCAGGCACAGAATTTTTCCTGTGTTTTCAAATTTGCTCACTACCCTTTTTTAAATAATGAAAAACTACCCTTCATGTTAGAACTTTCCAGTATCAACCAAATGTATTTTAAGTATTAAAAAGATTATTTACAATGTTCCCCAGAAAAAACTAAAAACCTTATCTTCAGTCTTAAACACAGCATACCTGCTAGTGTGTAACAGGCAGTGTCATCCTTCAATGTTTAAAGGTATTTCTCAGAAGGGTACATTTATTCACAGTCCATGATCCATTCCAATCATACAAATGACACTATGTAGGAGGACTTCAGTCTGAAAACACAGTTATCAAACTTGTCCTGTGTAAAAACACTCAAATGCTTTCAAGCTCAAGTCTGCATCTGGACACTACACAAGGGTATCATGCCATTCCTCGGGTGCAGAAATTTCAGTATGAAATAATGCTTGAAGTAGGTGGTGTAGGGGATGCCGCCAGCCCAGTCATATGCAGGTTTCCTGAAGAATTTGATCTCCTCATATGAGGGAGAAGATAAGGGTCATTAGCCAGCTGGTGGACATCAAATCTATCCTCTTTTCGGTATGCTAAACAGCGTCTGATAAAGGCCTAGAAAAGCAATAGAAAAAGTTGCAATACCATTCTCCACATGATTACGTCTGCTCACAAACAAGTATGCGTGTCCCTCCTGGATAAACCAGCTTCCAAAGCAATTCTCGTTCTTATGCAATTCAACTCAAATGACAGTGTAACACTGTACTACTGAAGCCAATGAAAAAGTGTAATGACACAACAGAAAAAAAAAAAAATCAGCAAATTAATTGGCTTCAAATAATCACACTTCAAATATGCATTTCCCTATTTAGGACCTATATTTACAAGTAAGACATTAGCATCGGCAAAAATTAGAATTCTGCATGTGCTATCCCTGAACAGTTTAGTGAAAACCAGAAGGCAAACGTCAGAGGATTGAGCAAGTAGAAAGGAGCTCGGCAGAGCTTCTAAAACCATTCAGCTGCGTGGCAGATGAAGAGTAGATGGAAGATGCAGGGACAGAATTTCAATGCTTTAGTTGACCTTTGAACGCCGGTGTTACCATGTGTGCCAGTGATGAATACAGCAAAATGGGGAATCTGACAATGGTGGGCGCCACGTTCAATAAGCATTAAATAACTAATAGACTATTTAAGAAATAACAACCAGGACAGAACTCCTTCCCTAGAAAAAAACTCAACCCCATCTGCTTAAAAATAGCTAATAAATAAAAAAAAATCCTTAACTAGCTTCAGGACTTCTTGAGACACTGTGTTATCCTGTGTTTAGGTCCATACTCTGTACGCCAATCATTTTGTGCTGAAAGTTTCTGTCAAGTCTTACGTCTAGCATCCACAGAACATTTGGTCTCCTGAGAGCCTGGGCTTCAGCATTTAATGATAGAAAATCCTTATTACTGCTACAGAACTGATTAGCACATCATTACTTAATTTAGAACTTAATTTAAAAGAATTACATATCTTTTCTTTGATAAATCTGTTCAGCTGTTTGTTCTTTGCTCCAATTAAAAATTGGAGATTAAAGGACAAAAATCTGTGATACAAGTTCCAAAGAATCGTGCTAGAATTTACTTTATCATTTACTTATCTAGCATGAAGAAGGTACAAAATAAAGACAACACACATCTGTTATTTTATATATATATACGTATGTTCTTAGACATTATGGATTTTAATCAAATTTTTCACAATATATCCTTCATAACAAATGAATTGTTATGAGTTGTTTGCAAGATCCTTGGAGTTAAAAGCTTTTGTCTAAAATGCTTGTCAAATACTTCATGCTTCTGTGCCACTGTAGACACATTACTGTGATGCAAAGGAGAACATTGCCCAAAATAGGAAAAAGTGAGGAGAATCAAAGGACAGTCACAGTCTGAAAACTAACAATGTCATTTCAGGTTCCATATTTATTTCATCTCCATGTTTTCCAAATCAGAACTCTGGTTTACAAGCTGTTCTTTTCAACTGCCAGGCCTATAAATCTGCAAGACAATTTGGATTCTACACAGTCATCATAAATAGTCTGAATTTACAAGTCAAGTCTGAAATTGTTTTATAGCATTTCCACAAGAGTATAATTCTTTTTCCTCTTACAGCTACCGTGACAATGTTAGTAAGAGTGGAGAACACTGAGTTTATTTCAGACTTTCTAACAAACAAACAGAACATGGAATACACAGAGAAAGTAAAATAAGTTGCCAGTTCTCCATGCTGAGCTGTCTACTCTTTCCTGACATCCTCTATATAAACTACTGATGACAAAGAAATGAAAAATTAAAAAACAGGATATAAACTATTAACATGTAATGTTATCAGTTATGTGATACTTATTTCTCCACTACATTCAAGGGACACAGTTTTTCCAAATGGGGCTGAGAAAAATATGACAAAATACCAAACCAAACAAAAATCCTAGGACAAACTACAATTCTTCAACCAAATTTTCATAACCTTAACTGCAACTCACTCACTATCACTACTTTTAGAAAATAAAACTAACGGAAATATACCACGAGCAGGCTTATGTACCAAAAAATCTTACTTGTTTGGGAAGCTACAGCCTCTAGAAATAGGTTTCCTTCTCATTTAATCTTTAGAAACTAAATCTTAACATTCCTAAATTTTTTGCAGCTTGTGTCCCAAATCTGAATATGTTTAACTAGTTGCTGAAACTTGAGCAGGCATTCAAGTTGGCATTTTTAAAAACAAGTACATCTCTACTCCAACTAGCCATGAATATATCTTTCAAAAACTGGGACAGTTTTACAAACAAGTAACACATATATAATGTTGTCTTCCATATTCACAGAACTGGATTTGCGTTATGGATGCTCATGGCAGCAATCATTTGGGAAACCACCTTAACCTGTTTCTGAATAGCTAGTCTGTGGAGAGGAGTTTGACTACAGATGTTTCAAAATAAGATTTTTTAAAGACAGGAAACTGCCATCCACACCTTTGTGGCAGATCAACTATTTTGGCAGTCTTATTTCCTGAATGAGCATCAATGTATATTTATGTTTCAAATTAGGTTTGAGTTAATACACACATACTATGACCTTTCAAGGGGAAGCGTGTTAGCAGGCATATCCTCCAGATATTTGGTAGTCAAACAGTTCTTCAAGCCAGTAAGGCTACAGAGAAAAACATTCACTATTTTCAGAAAGAGCTTGTTACTGTTAGCAGAAGTGTTTCACAAGAACTTCTAGTGAGACAGCCTGAGTGAGACACATAAGGTCCTCTGGGAAAAAGCAAAGCAGACAGTTTTTGAGTTGGCCTACTTTAAAACCACTTCCACATTTCTGAAAAAAAAAAAAAGTGTGTATATATGTATATGTATAGTGTCACTTTGAAGGATGTGATTTTGAGAACTCACAGAAGTTTGCTTCAATAAAAACATTAAAATACTAGTCTCCATGATGTTTTCCTGCATGTTTACTTACTACGTCCCACAGTACTTTCAAGTTAACAGAAATTTTACAGCTGAATCCTTCATGACAAATGCTTTAACTATTACTTGGAGATCATATAAAAAGTTACCTTGGCTTCATTGCTTACAACAGGTTTGACGGGGAACTGAACTTCTGTAGCTTTTAATATTGTATTTTCTTGTAAGATATCTTGCTGTGATTGATTGTGGCCAAATGGCTGAAAAAAATAAGCATATGATTTTCTTCATGAAAGTTATTCAACTATTTTGATTTCATAAATATTCATGCTATAGTAAGTAGTTGCAGTGTTAATACAAACTGCTAACCATTCGGTAAATAAAAAAGTTTCAGTTGAGATTTTCTACATTTCTTGCAGTATCAATATACACCACCAAGATGTACCACAAGTGGTTTTCCATGTAGATTCATGTATTTATGACTGTAATTCACAGGCTACTAGAAACAGGCATTTACACTAAAACTCTCAAGATTTTAAAAAAAAATTTTCCTTACCTTTCTACCATAAAGGCATTGGAAAAAGATTACTCCAACTGACCACACGTCAACCTTATTAGAAATCTTTGGTGGCTCTTTGCCAACTACAAAACACTCTGGAGGCAAGTACCTGGAAAACAAAGTACACATCTTGGTGTCTGCAAGCAGATGTATGCTATCACTAGAATTCACGTGAGTAGCAAACTATACAAACGCTTAACATATACATCGCTGATCTTTCGACAACTGTACAGTTGCCTTATGGTCTGCATTGCAACACCTTACACATTCATCACAGCTGACATTACAGTTTTTTCTACAGTGAGTCAGTCAAACAGAAGGTCTGTTTCATACAAGCACAAATACTAACATTATTTACCTAAATCACCAAGTATCACTTTTTTTTTTCTTTTTAAACTGGGATCCTAGGTTAAATATGAAACTTCTCCATCTATCAGAGCAAGAAGAGATTAAAGCCATACAGGACATTTTACAGCAAGGCTGCGTTAGGAATCAAAGATAATGTCAATACGGCTTAAAGACCCTTTTTTATAAAGTTTTTAGTAAGAATGATGACATTAACCAGAGAGCTATACGGTATACAAAGGTGTTTGCTATTTCCATGCCTAAAATCTGCAGGCATGGAAATATCAAATGAGCTGAAAGTTGAAGAGATTCCTGTGCCATTCCTGAGTTACAGAAGAACTGGTGAAATGGAAGCTCCTTTAAAAAACAAACAAAACCTCCCAAACATATCAATACGGGGGCACTTAAGTGTAATATCTAAAATTGATAAAGGCATAAAAACTACAGACCAGACATTCTTTCATCAACCGCATATAAAGTTTTAAAAAAAATTTAAAGAAATATTTGTAGAAATGGAAATAAACAGCAAAATGAGATCAGAATGCAACACAAATATGAATCTTGCACAGTATCACAAAATCTCTGGAATACACATGCACAGTTTTTATTACAACAATCAAGAAAAATGAGCTTATAGTGATGCAAGTGAACAGAAAACTAATAAAATGATCTGAAGAATGGAAAGCATAGAATTCATGAGAAAAAACTTGAAGGCTATAAAACCACCAAGGAGCAAGTACTAGGAAGTGTAACAACCTCCTTCAGGAAGGACAGTGTTGGCACAGGAACAAACAAGTACAAACTGGCCACAAATAAACACAGTCTGTAAATTAGAAGATTAGGTTTCTAATGATCAAGAACTGAGGTTACGGAACACACTTCAAATCAGATTACTGGGGACAAAACACTAAATTTAATACAAACGCTTGTAAGTTTACAAAAGAGATTGTGTGACCTAACTGGCTGGAAAGGCAGGTAACTGGACCCAGTGACTGAGGAAATCCCTTCCAGGGCTATGCCGCTGACAGTTTGTGCAATTTGCTCAAACAGACTCATCTCATCCTCCCCCTCATAAAAGTCTCATCCTCCACCTCAAACTCAAAGTATTTTGCTCCTTACTGAAGATTTTGGGATCTGAGAAAGCATGAATTAGAAACACAGAGATTCATCATGGACCTATAATGGTTGCAGACCTTTTCTGATCTTAGTTCACAACACCACTAGTGCCTGTGGCATTTAAGATTTTTTTAACATGCATTCCTACAATAAAATGTTTAAATTGGTGTTTAAATAGGTAAAGCATTAAAAAAGGTAGCAAAAGCCTAACACATCTAAAATGCTTCAACTTGAGTAATTGTCTTTTCAGAGCATGTGTGCATTGGCATCTCTGCAAGAGTATGTGCTTCTTTTATAAAAAATCTGAAGAAAAAGGCAAAAACTTTATTACACACAACTTCCAAATATGGGAGAAGCTGCAGAGCAAATGGAAACGACACTGTCTTCCTTGCTTAGAGTTAGGTTTCAGCTTCTGACTCTGATCATGCTACAGGCAGAATGAGGAGAGAAAGAGCAAATGAATTCACAAGTAATAACCTGGACAATTTAGGCTTTCTGTTCCACCCACCCTGACACAGTTACCATGCACCCAGGCTGAAAGAGCTACTGTGCCACGAAGAAGCTGCATTTTCAGAGAGCAAATTCTAAAAACAGCTTTTCTGTAAGCAATGAAATCCTTATCGTCATTCCTGTTCTGTAGCTCTGAAACTTCAGGTTTTTGAGCAAGCATGCAAGTGCACAGAGAAAACAAATCACAGCTGCTGAGCTGTCATTAACCTTTAGGATGGAAGAGTAAATACTCTTTTGTCCTAAGGACATTACCTGCTGGTAATCCCTGCTCTAAGATTTCCAAGGACTAAGCACCCACAGTTAATCATCAGAGCTCTGTCAAACGTCTTCAGCCACCTGCAGCCAAAGATTAAACACCTCCTCCTTCAGGGAAACCACGTTCCTAAATCATAGTGATCATCTCCACATTTTATATATATATATGAAGATAAACAACACACACTGATGCTCTCTTCTTACTGGTTATGTTACAGTTCTAACATTTGGAAATATTCACAGTACCACACAAAAAGCTTTGTCTGTCAGCCATGTTAATATTTTTAATCCTAGCTTTCTCCAAATTTGCTTTGTAAGACAGCATTTACGAAACCTGAAAAATGAACCAAAGTCTGAAATGCAAAATCAAACCAGGCATTACCAGTAAGTTCCTGCTCCCTGTGAAGTTAAATCCATTCCATCCACACCATAGCTATCATCATCCATTATTTTGGACAGGCCAAAATCAGTAATCTTTATTTCTCCACATGCTGTTCCATCTACAAGAAGGATATTACCTATCCAGAGGGAAAAAAAAGCACAAAACTATCTCAAAAAATGCTAACAGAATGCCTTATTTTCAAAACCAGATTCAATTTGCAGGAACATCTGACTTCATGACGGATAAGCAACAACTTTACATCATCTTTACATCCTCAAGACTAGATTGCCCGTGACACGTTTCAGTGCAGTCTCAGGAACTCTCTAGGTTATCATCACCTGAAATGGGTCCCTTAAATGGGAGCTGGCTGGACAACAAGGAAACACCAAAACATAGCAATATACCAGTTACAATGAAGTTTCACATTTTTCTGCTCAGAACAAATACTACGCTAGAGATTCCAGGGCTTGCATATGCCACAAAACTGTGCCAAGAAATTGCTACAATACTGCGAATCTTACTCTGTGTGTTAAAGTTGCACGGTAATTTCTTGATATAAAAGTTATTTTATTAAGTTCCTCTGAGAACAGAAACTAATGAGACTAAGAATACATTCTGTACAATTCCATAATATGAGAGAAATCTATATGAACAATTTGTTACACAGCAGCAAGCAACGAGGCTGGCACTAAGAGTTACGAACTCCTCGCTTGCAGATCAGAGTACATGAAGAATACAAGCACCAGTCGTGCAAGGTGGTAAAACAAACGTCAAGGCAGAATACGCTGTTGATGACAATGCTTATTATTCACTGTAAAGAAAACTTATATAATATTTACACACCAGCATTCCACAACAATCAGACAGGACTGAGCCAAATAATGATCTTATCTGTTTATATTGCTCATTACCAATGTATGTATCCTATGTACTGAACAATTTTTTAATGCTAATTCAAAACAAAATAATACAAAGTAGAAAAGTTATGACAGATATTTTTCCAAATAAAAGACAGATTATTTTGGCAATAAAACTAGAAAGAAAAAAACACACTTTTTTCTGTTGTTTACAGTAAAACTGATAGACAGAGATAATTCTGGTATTTTCAGGTGTGAATTGAAAACAAACAAAATAAAGGATTGAAAAAAACGATTACTTTTTCAGTGGTAGCATCCCTCATTTACCTGGTTTAAGATCATAGTGTATAATAGGGGGCTTGATCTCATTGAGATACCGTAGTGCATTTACTATTTGCATTACAATGGACCTAGCTTCCTTCTCTGACATCAATTTATGTTGCTTGAGATAGAAATCCAAGTCATTGCCTTCACAGTATTCTAACACTGTGCAAAACCTAGGGCAGAATTTAGAGAGACAAAATTAAGTTATGTATCAAACTGCACAATCAGAAATGGAGATATGACAACCTAGTTTGATACTGGCAAGTTTAAGAACAGCTGCCTGAATATTAAACTATACGAATGAAATTGTTAATGGAACACATGGCACAACTATTAGCTTATGAAAACTGACATCAATCAGAACACTCACACTTACCAGAAGAGAAAACGCATCCATATTGACGAGATGTTAAGTTAAACTCCCACCCCTTATTTATGTTGGTACGTTTCTTAATAGGAAAATATATTTACTATCCCTCAAGATGTGACACAATCTCATGCAAAGAGGCACATTCCAGTGACCATGGGCTAGACTTAGGCTAGTAACACTCCTGATGTCATTTAGTCTTGGAAACTTGTCTAAGCTACAGCAGCCTTTCCCAGCTGCCCTGCAGCAGCCCTTGCTTTGCTCAAAAAACATTACAGCACTGCATGTTCCTTTCACTCTTGAGACATCCTGTAGGGTTTGCTACTCAGGTGTTGCAAAACACTGTTTTCATTACTTTATAGAAGACAGTATTTAGACAAGACAAAATTCTGCAACAAGTGTGCTTTATTTTTTTTTAGATCTGCTTAAGAAAACCCTAAGTGGTCTGTTGAACGCAAGAATGTATTATTTTTATTCAACCACTCTTAATTTCTGTTCTTCTAATAAACACCACTAAAATCCTCACCAAGTTCTAGAAACTAGTGCTATTTTATATACTTACGTATCTGTATCCAGGGAGAAGTAGTCATATAGTTTAACTATCCGGGGGTGATCCAGTTCTTTGTGTATTCTATACTCTCTGCAGGCATGTCTAAAAGAAGATGGATACATTAACCTTCTACAATCAATAAAATGCTATTCAATTTAACATATGAAGCGTAAGTCATTAATATTTACTTGTGGTAGTTTTCTTTCTTTTCATCCCTCCAGCTTTTGTTAAGCTGGTGAATCTTCACAGCAGCGTATCTTTGTTCATAAAGATCAAAAGCCTAAAAAAACAACCCACAAATATGGGAAAGTTATAATCAAAGATGATAAAAATAACATCCAATAAAGAGAAGAAAAAAAAATGGCATGCAATTCATAAGTCTATTGTAACACTGCCTCCCTTCACAGGTTAATCGAAGTTTACTCAACTATCGTGTAAAGATTATACCACATCACAATCCTTCTACTTATTCAGACCCATTCCCTCCCCTGAAAATTAAACATACAAATGTACATGGCTCAAACGTTAGATTTAGCAGACCCAATACACTATACCTTGTATACTTCACTGAAGCCACCTCGGCCAAGCAAATGGAGTAACAAATACCGTTCATTCAACGTGGGATGATCTTTAAATCTCAAAAGAGAAGAAAAAAATTAACTTTATTAAAGGTATACAAATAGAGTCTAAAATATAAATCTTTTAGTATTATTTCTCAAATGGAGCTTCCGTTTTATTATCAATATATAATATGCTGAACAATATTACACCAGGTGTAACCTTACGGCACGACTATACAACATGGCCCATTTCAGTACCCTCTGACTGTTTAGTGTACAAATGCTAAATGCTATGACAACACCATCATCAAAACAGTCTATTCTGGCAAACTTCCTGTTATTTTTCTCTATTTTTGTGAGGATAAGAAAAGCATCCTTAAATTTAAACATGGAGAACAAGGGCTCTCTCTTTGCTGTGCCATATTTTAAAGAAGTCTCCAACTTCAGCTTTCTGGAACAGAGGAGGAAGAAATTCTTCCAATTTCACACGAAACATGACCAAACTTGTTGTACAAATTTGCCTCTTTTTAAGAAAAAGGATTTTACATAACACTAAGAAGTTAACAAATAGCAAGAAGCAATATCGAGAAGACACATGAAGGGACTAAATATCGGCTCACACCATAATCAATAGCACATGCTTCCAAACCAAAAAAATGACACTGCAGGACAGCGAAAAGGACCATACTCTCTCCTGAAACGTGCAGAAGACAAAATACAGCCTTTCCATACAACTAGGGGGAAGGGAAGTGAATACTCATCACATTTTTAGTGCAGTTATGAGACAAACTCTTGAAAGAATAGCCAGCTGCTAATCTTACTCCATAGAAAACTCTAAGGAAGAGTTTAGAGCTATTCTGACAAGAGGTCATCTCATCCTTCCACGTTCTCTACCATTTTGGAGGTATGGTTGTAGACAGTCAAGTATTTGAGGGAAGATGTATGTTCTTGCTTACTGTGCCCCTTTTAAACATAAAACTTTCCTCTTCCTCACTATTTCAATACTGAGGAAGAGGAAATAAAAATTTCAATGGTAAAGATTTTTTTAAGAAATCATAAACAGTAACTAACTCAGTGTAGAAGAAATAACAAATTAGAGGTGGCATCATTAGACAATTGATGTCATATGACCAGTAGCCCAATTCTTTAAAACCACACTCAACAAATTCAGATTCAAATTTTCTTGGTCCTTCTATTACACTTGTGCCTCTGATAGGGCCCATCTTGTGAACACTACCACCTTCCCTCTCCACTGCTGCCTTTGCTACTCTGTGTGGCTCTCCCGGGCTCTGGACTTGCACCTTGCTGGTAGCCTCAGCATCAAGTGGGCTCTAAATCCAGATGGGGAAGCCCTAACCTGTACTCTCAACTTGTCCTGTTATCCCAGTGCAGCTGTAAAGAACACAGGCAGACATACAAGTGTCTAAACCAGGCAATATTTCCTATTCTTCATTGTCAAGGCTGGAACCCCAAACAGGTGAGTTTTTTGCCTTTGGGCATTTGGGATCCTTGGGGAGGCCGTGCCTAGGTAGAGGGAAATGTTGCTAGAACAAGAAAGAGGGCTCAACTTTACACCACAGCTGGATGCTGAAAATCCAACAAGATTTGAGTCAGGATCCAACAGCTACTTCGCTTCAGAACTCTCTCCCTTATCAAACAGCTAAAATGCCAAGGCATGTTAGGGAAGACAGAGATGGCTACAGGCCTGAATTACTTCTCCAGTGCTTCTGTCATCTACATTATTAGTGTAAGCTGCAGCTTGGCCACTTGGTAAATACTCAAGTCTAAACTCCCACAAAAAACATGAACACAGAGTCTAAAGCTTTTTGTTCTATACTATACAAAGTGACATCACTGACTGCAGAAAACGAGCACTGAAGCTGCAGTATTCTGCTTGTCTATGTCTTGTAATACTGGTGTCAACTGGGACTGCAATTTGAATATTCTTTGCTCCACATACACAATATTTACATAGTCAAAGCCTACTACTTTTCTCCAGCATTTAGTCCTCCTTGTTGAAGGATCCTTTAAAAAAAAAAAAAAAGCAAAACCAAAAACCCAACAATCCCCCCCCTCCTTTTCTAATGCATACACTGATGATTAAAAATGTTCATCATTTAACTTGCCAAAAACTGCTTGTTCATTTTTTGTAGGACATCTATTCTTCCAAAAATATTCTGCCATCAAATTGTAAGCATAAACACCCATTATTTTTCATATCCAAAACACAACACTATTTTAGCTATCAATTAGCACTACAGCAGCATGTTAACAAAAAATTGCCATATTCCTGCAGAGTCAGTATGGGGACCATTAAAACATTTAAGTACATTTTCCCATCTTTTTGCTTTAACGTTTAAAAGTCTTGCTGTGTATGTAATTCTGTTGTGTCTAAGAAGTAAAAAGTAAAATAAAATCCTGAAGCCCTACTGTTTCATAAGTATTTCACTAGTGCAGAAAGATGCCCAGTCCTATCACCTCCTTTCCCTTGGCTGCTCATTCCACCTGTGCACTGCCCTCTCTCCTCATGACAGCATAAACATTTTTGAAATCGGGGTAAGGAACTAGATCAGGAAATTGATAAAGGGGTAAAAATAATCCAGAAAAAGAAATCACAGGAGCTGGTTTTAACTTGGATCAATTTGCAGCATCTGTTGAGTAAAGAAATGCCATTGCAAGCACGAGAAAGGAAACAAGGCAAGGGCACAATGAAGTATTCAGGAATAGGTGGGACCAGTTTCTTTCACACAACAGTGCCAGCTTAAAGTGCTGAAGAAACGGTAACATTTATGCTTGTGTTTGCGATCATGGAAAACAGACTAATTTTTTAATTATGTAATTATTACTTTCAAATCTATGTAGCAATAGCTAAAATTAAATAACAATTTAACATTACGATATATTGTCATGCCAGCTGAAGAACATAATATGAAAGGTTTTGCATTTGTCTTTTTCCTACTAGGTATCTGTACCTAGGTACCTAGTAGGAAGGAAATTACAGTGCAATAAAACCAAAACTAATTTCATCTGCATCACAAAATTGCTGCTGTTGCATCAAACCTTCTCTCCATTTTCTTGTACTATTGTCAGCCAAGTGAATTGCATTAGGTTCCCTTACAAGTACTATTTTTTAGCCCAGTAATATAGTCTAGCGATGTTTTGCTTCCCTGGACTATAAGCTGTGTGTATGTTATTTTTTGCATATTCAATAAAACCACTAATAAGTTTACCAAGTTATAAGTAATTATATATTTTTTAAAAGTTTAAGTTGGTGTTTAAAATATATACAAAAACAAAGAAAGCCAAAGCAAAATTTATGAAACAGCCTCTCCTTGATAGGTAAAATGTGATTTTAGACTTATTTTAAAAACAGACATGCAAAATTAAGACAGTAAGTCTCTTACTGTGAATTATCTTCATTGTTTATTCTTTTCAGCTCTCTTATGTGAAGATTCCTAACTCTTTCCAAACGTTCAAGTTCTGCTTGTATTTCAGCTTCCTCCTGCAAATGAAAAGAATGAAATATAAAAGCTCATTTACTCCCCGTTTGAAAAGGATATTTTTACCCCTGCATCAATACTAGTGGCGATGGAGGAACATTACATTACAAAACCCCGCTGAACTGGAAGAAAGCACCGCTTTTCTCTTAAAGCCAGAAAAATTCAGAAAGATAAGGCAAAAGCCTGTTTCAAGGAACCTTTCTGTCCATGAACCCACAGGTAATGGGATGTTCACAGTTTTGTTCTGCACTGTAGGGATGCTATTTGAAATGAGAGGCAGCTGGGTTTTGTACCTCAGCCAAGGAGAGAAATTATCTGGGAAGCGGTCTGAAATTGATGTACAAAGAAGAAAAAACTGAGATATGTGCAGTTATAGATTTTATAGAAACTGACAAATTAAGAAAAAGATGTTTAAAATATTTTGAGGCTGAAGCGCAAATCTAAAAAGAATAAAAGAATAAGTCATTACAGCAGAAACGTTCTTAAGGTGTTGATACAAGACACCAAACCCAAGATAATTTAAAATTATTTTTCCATTCCCATCTTATTAAAATTACAAATGCAGAATGTTTATTGCCTGAGATTGAGTGCAATTTCAGAAGAAGCTCGTCAGGTATGAGTACATTCCCTAACTAATTTCACCACTTAAAATTATCTCATTTTTGTGCTACATATTAGAGAACACTGAAATATCAGTTTATTCAGATTCTCTAAAAAAGTGAAGAATTCATGATGACTAACTATGTATCTATACTTGAAGTGAAAAATGTATGTTCATTGAAAGACACTGTAGAAAGGGTTTTAATGATTTCAGAGTTAGTACCCTCTAGAAGTTGAAAATTTGAATAAAGGGGAGACAAAACTGGCCCATACCACAAAGTTCGTAATTACAGAATTAGTCTAGCTGAAAAGGAAAAAGGTACGTTGGCCTCTGATACGTATTTTCTTAGTAGCAGTCCCAGTGGAAGCAGTGCCCCACATCATGTCTTCTTATTTTGGCACAGCCTCTTGTACAGCCACATGGTGAAACTGTGGAAACTGGAGAACTAATCAGTCTTTTCTTTTTTAAAAAACTAAACTAAACAAAAAGCCTCACAAAAAGATACATGTTTGGTTTTTGAAAGAAGCTAGATCAGTTCTCCAATCCAATTGATAGTGTGACTGCACAACCTGGCGGTGCTGGTAAAAGCAAGAGGGCAACAAGTCACGGCACAAGGGGACAGTGTCACAAGTCAGCAGAAGGAAGAGAAAATGCTGTAAAGCTGGTATTTCCAAACATACGTCATAAAACCACATCCTGAAACAACTGTATTTATATAATGTCAAACACACATCAAATGACCACATTTCCAATGAGTTGAGGAGAACAGACTAGATTTCAGTGGATAACCTGAATCTGTCCCTATGAACTAAGGAAAAAACCTCTCATCCCAAAACAAGACGCTAGATGAATCTCCATTCAAAAAACAAAAATCAAATTCCTAATATTTTAAAAGCTGGACTAAGTAACGTTAATCTGTTAGCAGATCTGGGTGGACCATTTGTTTTTCCTAACATATAATGTCAAAATTGGTTTTTTTTTTTCCCCTGTTTACAAATGTTAAACTCTTTTTTTTATAATTAGATTGATCCTTGTAGTTTTCTGCTAAATACCCTGAAAAGATATGCAGCTCCTCATAACCCAATAGTCCTTTATAAAGAATTCTAGCCCTCACACACACACACCCACCCCACAAAAGGCCACACACTTATACACACACAATTGTCTATGTTCTTCCCAAAGGCTAACCAAAA
>VXBJ01002467.1:1392461-1449322 GCA_013400055.1 Nycticryphes semicollaris
CTTTTTTGTTCATATATTATGCAATTCAGTGGTTCTCAAAATGTGGTTCATAGGCCAATGTTAGTCCAAAGAGAACTGCCTGGTTGCATTGTTTCCAGCTGTTATTTAGGACACTCAGACTGTGAATACCTTTAAGCAAGAATGAACCAGCTTAGCTGCCTCAGGTCACTGCTATATAAAAGGAAGTAAGAAAACAAGAGCCTCTCTCCAGGACCAAAGCTGCTAGCTGGAAAAGAATTTCCCGGGGAGCAGAAGGAAAAGAAAACCGGTGGTGGCAGCATGTACAGGGCACCAAAAATAAGAGCACCAGGAAAGCATCTGTAGAGTGAAAAGGAAGAGGAACAGACAGCAAAACAGCATATGCAGAAGGGAAGAGGAAAAAAAAAAACGTAACCAGCAAATCATCACTAGGGAAGAAATACAGCCATGTAAAAAGAAGATAACAAAATTAGTTGTCTTAGTTAAAAACAAAGTATTGCATGTAAGAACTCGAACATGATTTGCTAAGATATAACCCTGTTTCACCACTGGCATTTAGTCAAGGAAGTTCCTTCTTATACAGGGTAACCCAGCACGGATGCTCAAGGGGAAAACAAAATTCGGGTATCATAGAATCATGGAAACACAAGGTTGGAAAGGACCTACAAGATGACCTAGTCCAATCGTTTTCCTATCACCAATACTACCCACTAAGCTACTAAATCATGTCTTATAGCATCTCGTCCAGATGCTTCTTGAACACCACTAGGGACGGTGACTCCACCACCTCCCTGGGCAGGCCATTTCAGTGCCTGACCACTCTTTAGGAGAAAAACCTTTTCCTGACATCTACTCTAAATCTCCCCGGAACAACTTGTGGCCATTCCCTAAATGTATTAAACAGTGCATTAAACAATTTTGTAACAGCATCCTTCATATGTCACTTGAAATTTCCATTAGACTTCACAAAAGTTAAAGCATGGGGAAAAATCTACAGATTTTCATAACAGAATTTCAGTTGGAGCTAGTGCTGTTCCTAAAGCATTAAAAAGGAACCATGTGGGCAGTCTACTCCACTACTGCCAACAAGTTTATACGCAGATTCTCTGCCACAGATTCCAGTATTTTCTTGTCATATTCTTTAAAACCAGCATCAGTGTTCTCAAGAAGTCCAGTTCAGTTTGTTGTAGTAGGAATTTTAACAGGTGACTTGCACATTTGAAGAGAACAAGCCTGAAACAGGCTCTCGCAACATTTTAAGGGGAAAACCGGATGACCTGTTTTGACTGAATGCCTCAAGAACTATTGTTCAGCAGATAAAGGTACTTTCCTTTCACACTTGTTGAGGTGTTTCTGCCTGATTCAACTGTCATTCCCTTTCACAGGTTATTCCTCTAAAGGTTTGCTTGAATTGTTTGTTAATATCATAATTATTAGATTTATTAGAATGATGGGCTTCAAGAAAAAATTCCTGCTTTTTTTTTCATAAGTCAAAAACTGGAGTAAAATGTCTGACTGCAAGAATAATTGAAGATGCAGAGAAAATACTTTCCATAAGCGTAGAAAAAATATATTTTCTCTTGCAATAAGTAGTATGCTAACTGATGACAACTGAAGTGGACACTGTGGATGATCAAAACATGACATTCATTCAGAAATGCAATGCTTTGTAAATTGGACCTTTTTAAAGGTCAAAAGCTCATGTAAAAAGCCCATTTATCAACCTTGGCTGACTCCACTTCCTCAGCTCTGCAACAGGAGCAGTACTGATGACACTACCACTGTCACAAGGATTCAGGGAATCAGTACAATGTTACACTGGATGATCTTACTACTACTCCCCCATATTTCCAGTGTATACAGTAAGTTGAAAAAAAAAAACCAAACCAAAAAAAAGGAAAGCCGCTATTAGGCATAAAATTGTACTGCACTTTTAGTATTATGTTTTCTAATCAGAAACCCGTCTCCTTATTTTTCTATTACTAGTTTTTGTAATTTTAGGCATGGTGAAAAAAAATTCTTATAATGACAGACGACATGCATACCTTTTTGAGATGTCCTAATCGAAGTTTGAAAATTTCTTCCTGTTCATGATACTCTGCTAGAGTCAAACTGGAAAAACAAAACAAAGCAAGCATGTAATTATAGCTTTTATATGATGGCAACCAAAACAATAGCATTCTTCCTTAAATACTACAGCAAATATACTATCTTATATTAAATACTTACTACAACAATATTAGGACTACATTTTTGAACCCTACAAATATCTTGGTTTGTAATTTCAGGGTCAAAACATACTTACAGAATGCCTCTGTGTCTGGTATTCAGGAATATTAACTGCCTCTCCCACTGGACCATTTATGTTTTTTCGGACAGCCTGTGTGCATCCTGAATCATATCACCATCCCAATATTTTAGCTGATGCTATTCCACTGCTTGGTTCTCAATTCTAACAATTAATGAACCAAAGGACGAAGACCCAGAAACCAACTAGACAAGACTGATAGCACTAGAATTTTGAGCTGAGATTTAAAGAATGTAGTGCAAACTATATATTTCCAAGTTCATTAACACTACATTTTGTGAGACCACAAATACAGTTTTGAATCGGTATGCAACTCTTTTGCTTGTTCTCTTTTCATCTTCAAGAAAAGATTCCTGTACACTTACTAGGACACCGTCAGTTATGATCCAGAGGATCCACACAGTTTAGTAACTAAGAAACTCACAAACTGACTGCGTGCAGTATCCATCTGACAAATTAACGAAAAAGACATAGAAGACAAACCATGAAAGAAAAGAAATCAAAAGAGACTTCCAGAGGAGAAACCCATGCATATCATGAAGGGGGTCAGGGCATGGGGAAGAAGAATGAGGTATGGCCTCCTTGAAAGGATTCACACAAATCCCTACGAACAAATTAAAATTAAACATTTTATTGTTTTGCCAAGATCTACTATTTCTTGCATGATGCAAAGCTAAAACTAATTGCATAATACATTTTCACAAAGTCCATATTTTAGCAGGTTCAACTATCAGCTGTCCTGGAAAGGTAAGTTACACAAAGCGATTACAAGGCTATACACGCAGTTCACATTACAAGTCTAAGGAATTAGTGTCTTGACAATCACCAGTCGTTTCCCCAGAGGTGAGGGACGCCTATACAGAATTCTCTTACAGCAAATGACAACTCTGGTAAAATTTGCAGAAATCTAATAAACTGTAGGACACTTATTCCCTTCTAAATTTGGATGAAGTTTACCATAGCTTTCAGAATTCTAAGCCCTGTATTTATTGAGTCTCAAAAGTTCTTAATAAAGGGATGCATCGTTTCAGGATAAAATTTCCAAGAACCTGCACACAGCTTCACAAGACCATTATGTCATCAACTTTCTGGACTATAACGTATAGAAAACACTCAGATCAAGTGACAAAAGCACCCATGACCATGTCCTGTTCCAATCTGAGAAGGAAGAGATCCTTTCTTTTAAGAAGCATCAAAGTTACCCTGCATCTTTTTTTCCTACTGGAATGAAAAGCAGCCTTGTATTCCAGTCAACAGACATCCCCTCAACACTCTGAAGGCAAATGACTGAGGAAATGTGCCTCTCCAAGAAAAGCTAAAGGTCCCTTATTTTGTGATCAAACATTCATATTATTTTCCTGGCAGAACCTCCTCTGCATTTAGAGAATTTAAGCTACATTTTAAAAGAAGATACATTAAAGCAAATGTGAAAAGGGGTGTCTCAATAGCTAGGAAAGCTGCGATGCATTCTCTGTACAGTTAAAACAGCAACAAACCTATGAAAACAATACTCTAATGCATCTGCTAGACCTGTCAAAGAGAGCATCAAGGTCACACTAGACAACTCACAGTAGCATCCCTGATATTTTTTCAGTACTTCTACTCAAACAGCAAACAACTCTAAAATGGATTAAGTTCTCAATTAAAAAAGACAAAGGATCAATGCCAGTGTGTTGAATATTATTCTTTCCAGACTCTTGTCTGCAGTATAAATTACAGATTTGTGCACTTCCAGAAACACAGACAGGAAAGTTTGTCTTTCTCAGAAAGAAAAGTATTTAGGTGGCTTAGCAAAGCTGAACCACAAGTAAAACACCCTGCAAATATGAAGCTTATGACATGAGCTTCCAGAATTTTCATTGAACACTGAGACCCTAAAACCCATAGATCCACTGAAAAACTAACATAATATAGGAAATCTGGTCCTTTTTATAAAACCTCATCTATCTATGCAGAGTTATTACAAAGTGCCAAGACGCAAGTATTGCTTTCCAAAAAGTTCTTAAATAGCCCTATCGAGCACAGAGCATGAGTTAGAGGTCATATTGAAAACATTAAGACTCAAAGTCACTCTTTCCATATTTCCATGCTATATCCCAATGAATTGCTGTTTTCCATTTTTCTATTTCCTTACAAATCTAACTCTATTAGAGACAAAGCATGATCCACAGCAATTTGAAACTGTCATTACTGACCACCACAATCTGGAGGAAGGTATACAAAACACTGAACTGTACACAGACTTAGTCACTTTAGATTTTGTTCATTTACTTATAAAAACCAAAGCTTTACACCCCTATATTGAGAAACATAAAATTTTCTTTAGAAGTTTATTACTTTTTTGATCTATAAACTGTACTTTATATTCATATTATAATACCATACAACAAACAGCAGTAAAACAGTGACAGTGTGCATGCTATTTTCTGGCTATAGGCCATCACCACACTGCACAGGCTGAACACATCCAGACTAGAGACCGTTTACTACCAGCTCATCGCTTCACACCTGCATCCACCTTCCCACTGCTGGTTTGCAAGGCAGCAGCATGCTGGAGGAATCTTCAGCAAATGTTAAGTTTGCACAAATCACCTACAAGACACCATCCTTTCACAGGATCACAGAATCTTCATGGTTGGAAGGGATCTCTGAGATCGAGTCCAACCATTTCCTGCAGAAGGGGTTGCTCCTCCATCACCTGAAACATGCAGGTCTCATGAGACGTGGAGGAGCAAAGGCTGAGGAGCACAAGGGAAGGACATCAGCCAGAAACAGGCTGCTGCCATCCACTAAATGAATTGAAGTTGGACAGTCAAGTTTGAGGCTAATCTGAAGAGCTTCCCCCTTGGGGAAGAAAAGCAGCTGGGCGTAGGTTGCATGAATTAATCTGGTAACAGTCTGGTCCTGACTGTGATCTTTTTTGCTCAAAATTACTGCGCAATCAATGCTGTATTTTAACTGTCTACAGCCAAAGGAACCCTTCAGCAATGAATTCCTGAAATTCCCCAAAAGAGCACTGGATGTATCAGGTCTGTGTAGTAAAATTTTCCTGTGACAGGGCTATGGTGTGCCACCTCTACTTGTCACTAGAAGAAAGTGGACAGCTTACTTGGCCTGAAAGGTTTGATTATCACTAATTTAAACATTTTTCTTAATTAGAAAAAAATCAGCCTTCAAGCCATTTTACAATGTTTTTACAGTCAAATTTCAAAGGCTTAGACACAGCATGCATGGATAGACATAACCAATCTTCTTTGCACTTCTTCCTCACAAGTTCAGACAACACCTTCTTCTATGATCAAAACACTCTTACTAGTGGGTACAGACAAGACAGAAAACTAAAATGCCATGTGCTCCTTGGTTGTCATGACAATCAAGCCTTGCACATTTACAACTGTATCTTGCCTGCACCTTTTCTCAGTTGAAAAATCATCCTCAATACATAGGCGCAGCAGAATGCAGCCATGCTTCCAAAGAGTCACACACACATCCAACACAAGTTTTTGGCTGCAAATTCTGAAGTCAGGACTCCTTTTTTGGTCCAACCCTATTCTCACTCTAGTTCCTCGAATTTCTGCAAGGACAGGCAGACCCTGACCAAGTCAAAGCCTTCCATGAGGTCTTTTCAACCATTGTTTCCATGTTTGCCTTAGAAAGAGACTGCCTCAGGAAAGGATCTGTCTTTACTTGTCCTGTAAAGCCCAGACACATTGTTGGCACTTCAGCCTGAAAAAGTTTCTGAAAATATTTTTATTTGTTCCATACAGAACATAATGCTCCCTCTAAATGATGCATTTGTTCAGCTACAGTAACAAAATCTGCCAGCTCCCTCTGCCCTCTTATTCCAAATCACATGCAGGGAACAAGGATAGATGCAGACTCCCAGGAAGGAAAGCAGAGGAAGGGGTGACTGGGAAGTGAATACAACTGACAGGGCTGAAGCTGCACAGGAAGGACTACACCATTTAAACTAAGTAAAATATTGCTCGTAGAAGTAATTGTCTAGAAGTGGAGACTAGCATTATAATCACTCAAGTCTCCAGAGAATTTGGAATAGTTTTCGAATAGATTTGTCCAAGGCTAAGAAGACAACCTCTTCAAATAAATGTTTTTTCCTTTAAATAAATTTCTATTTATTCCTTTCATGTAAGGCTAATAAAATTACTTTGTTTAGTAGAAAAGAGATCTCTCAAAATTGAAACTACTTTGTAGTTTTGGCTTGGGCCACAAAAAGGGAAAGAACGTTGGAAAACCAGGACAGTGTTTAGACTCATCTGTTGCCTGTTATTTAAACACCAAACCCAGCATTAGCTCACAGGACACTGGCAGATGGCCACTTTTATACTAGTAACATTAAAAGCAAAATTTTTACACTGAATTCATATCAGAGACAATAGTATATTCAACTAAACTAAAACAAGGCCTCAGCCAACACCTTCAAAGCATCTGAAAAGAGTTAACACCTGTTTTGAGAAAGGGCTTCAATAAGACTGCCTGTTACAAAAGTATAGACCATTTTGTCTTGTCAATACCTGCAGCTGGACATTTTCTAAAGCAAGAGAAACTTGTTGCTAACAACTGCTAGTAAGTTGTTTGTTTGTTTAAAAAAGATCTGCCTAATCACTTGCAAATACATTGTACTGATTTACTACTAGTTTAGTTCATTAATCTCAAGCAGCTCTTCATTTCCCCACACTTCATATAAACAAAACATCTTCCATTTGGCTATACTAATTAAGATCATTACTTTCGAAGTAACACAGGAACAGTGATA
Source organism: Nycticryphes semicollaris (assembly GCA_013400055.1). Taxonomy (NCBI): domain Eukaryota; kingdom Metazoa; phylum Chordata; class Aves; order Charadriiformes; family Rostratulidae; genus Nycticryphes; species Nycticryphes semicollaris. The sequence goes on from VXBJ01002467.1 coordinate 1,399,523, forward strand.
AGCACAATGTAATAGAAGGAAATCACATACAGCAGATGACACATTTACTCTAAAATGGAAATGCACAATTAATAATTGTTTTACCAAGATACACAAAACATATTTTATTCCGTACTGAGAAGCAGAGAGGAGTCAACACATAATACTGCTACACAAAATTATAACAAATCCTCAATATAAACACACTTAAAAAACCCTTTCAAGTAAAGGCTTAAAAGCACGATGCGGCTTACTGATTCCATGACCTCAGGACACGTTACAGACCTTCTCAAAGGTCTGAAACAAAATTTATCATGTAGGCAAGCAATCTCATATCTAGATGATAAAATGTTCAAAATTAGGATACTTAAAGACAATTTAGGTTCAATAACAGCTTACATTTATACTAGCATTAGATACAAATGAACAACTCTGTTCTCTTGGCAATTCCGTAAGAAGCAATCATTTTCATGTGCCATTTAACATGTAACTGGTTAAGCCAAATGAAATGAAAATTTGAAGTTTTTAGTCATTTGGAAATTATCTAAAACTGCGTAACACCAGAAAATATGCAGAAGTCTATTATCAGGAATTCATCTTGTCCTACTTAATAATTAGAACACATATTCTGTATTTACCCCCAAATGTGTATTTTATTATCTCCTAAAGCAGCGATAAGATTATAGAAATTTATGATGCCCAAGAAATGCCCAAAAGCTGGCAAATTAAAAATTATGTAATTTTTCAGGTCTTTTCCATTACTTAAATGTTACTTAATAACATGAGGTATTACATTCAAACACAAGGTGCTTTTAACATCACAGTAATCTTTACTGTACTATTCAGAAGTATTAATTATGTTCTAAGAAGAAAAGTAGGCACTAAGTATTACTAAATCGATTTGAGCGATGACTCTACCAAAATACACCAGTAACACTAATCAAGATTTGTTTACACTACTGTATTTTCATGACATTTTTGTCACAGCCAAACAATTTCACATTGCAAGCTTTAAGAATGATGCATTACACAAAACATCTACAGCCATCTTCTAAGTGATGGTCCAAACATACGTATTTTACAGATCTAACCAGAGTAATTTAACTCCCACCCCCAGAGGTACAATTTACTACCATCACAAGGGAGAGGTGACAGGTGACTACGTTCAACACATGTAGCCTACTTCTGCAAAGTAACAGAGATTAATTTGATGGTCTTCTTATCCCTAGTTATTTACTTTTTATTTAAGCTGAGTAGGAACAGATACAACGCACCATCAGCTGCTGCCTCTTAGCATCAAAAGCAGTCACTAGTATCTTGAAGCAGCAACTTCTTAAAGTACTCAAATGCCAAGAACACATCTGTCTGTGTCTTGAATTATACTGTCTCTGTCTGCACGAAAAAAATGTCACTTGGAAAATGGAGAAGTCTTTGATAGCTCTCAATTTTTATGTTTAAATGACAAAATTTCAACATTGTCAAAGTGTGAAACAGGATCAAATAATTTTTGACAGTTGTTCTCAGGATCTAACATTCAGAGAAGAATTTTTTTTTCCATTTGTTTTTAGAAAAGTCTTTAAATGCTAAAGGCTGAAAAAAGCTTTTCTTGTTAGCTTGACTGTTACATGAAAAAAGAAGCAATCTCTAAGTAAAAGGAGAGACTCCTAAAGCATGTGGGTCAAGAAAAGTTCAGTAGGTATCAGTGACATTACAAGACTAGGAAACCAGAATAAGGACTCCTCTAGATGAGGAAAACAGAATGAACCTTGCAGTAACGTAGAATGGGCCTTCCTCTGGTGACTTTACCAAAAATAAATTGGGCAACTGTGCGACATCTTCATAGGCAGTGGTGCAAATTTCCGTAACATCAGCAAGTCCTCAGTGAGAATAGCTGCTGACTATACTGAGTGTCTTTTTATGCTGTTGTTTGAATAGAACTCACACAGACAATATCTGAGAATTTATGTAAAAGACTGATTGAAATGTTAAACTTACAGCTGTGGTAAATTGGGTCTAACAAAGGGATCGTTTTCTGCCCCATTCACAGCTTTATTTTTCCTCTGCTTGGGTTCAGAATTGGCAGATGGTGCCTGAGAATTATTTGTAGTTGGAGGCTTTCGCTTGGCCAGGAGCTTTCTTTGCCTTTCAATGTCTTCCCTTTGTTGATTCACCCATTCTTGCTGCCTGTAAACCCCAAAAAAAGCTTTATTAAAGTTTCATCGGTTTTCATTTTTAAAGAACTATCTTTTTAACTGGTAAAACATTATGAAATTTAAAAAAACCAAGCTTCCTATACACGTGAAAATATTTCCTAGGAAAAAGAACACCAATTTTCTTCACAAGGTGGGAAAAATTTTGCTAAAGTTTTGGCACAATTTATTTTTGAGATATTTGATTGATTGATTTTTTTGATTGATTTTTTTTTGGGGGGGATGTTTTGTTTTTGAAAGTGTTACACATGATTTCTGCACAAGAAAAAGGAGGGAAAAAAAAAAAAGTATCTTAGCCGGTAGATACCTTCTTTTATGCCATCAAAAGAAACGTAATGGAGTCAATAGAGACTACTTCATTTTTATAGGCCAAATACTGAATTTGATCTGACCATTCCCAAATCAATCATTAGTTTGGTAGTATAGCAAACAATTACAGCTTTTATGCAAAACACACCTACAGATCGTTTTTAAGATTGTCTTAAAAATAAAACAATGCCATAGGCAATCACATAATGCTAAGACTACATATTTGCCCTCAAAAACTAAAATCATGGTGAATTACTTTTTTATATATATGTAGACACATATGTATCTCCAAAAGACTGGGTCAGACTTGTTACCAAAGAACATCTTTTAAGGCACTGCATATTTACTGTCTCTGATGGTCTCCCAGAGACCTGTTCCTTGGCCCCCTCTCTGCTGAAATACCTGTTGTGGCAGCTCTTTTCCAGGCGGCTGCTCTCCCCCATCCACTTCCACTAGGCCCTATCTGCAGCTGCCAGATTTGTCGCTCCTCCTTCGTGACACCGAGGAGTTGGATGCTGAAAAAGCTGCTACAGTGATGGATGTGCAGGCAGCACCTATGTGACCTTTACAAGGGTTTTATTTATTCTCACCTATGAAAACTTTATAAACCTCATCTGCCCCAATGATCCCCAGTGATACATGGTTAGCTGTGTGAAAAATCACTGATTTAGTTTTATAGCTCTTTCTATTAGCTGATCTGAATAATTACGTGCTGCTCATTTAGTACATTCATGCTTTTCTGAGTTAGTTAAAATCAAGTGAAACCAAACTGTCTTTCAAAGATACCCAGCCTTAGTATTCTCACAGTTGATTAACAGAATTCTGTACTGTGTTCTCAGTCTTCAAAACGCAAAGCAAAATACGTGTGAAAAGCTGCTCCAATCCTAGAACCTTAGTAATAAAAAAATCCACTAGAGGGAACTAACAATTAGTGAGAATTTTAAGAACACAGCATTTACTAACTTCACAAGGTTTTGAAATGCAAAGCCATCTGTCCACTGTTCAGTAAATGAAGCACCATGACGAACTGTTGTAAAATGCCCCAGGCGTAATCTGTCTTGCATGCTCTTCTCTCTGCTTGCCAGCTTCTCCTGTGTGCTCTAAGAAAACAAAAAATATTCATATTCAGTAAGACTATAATGTTCTAAAAGTCAGTAAAAGTGGTTTTTTCTCCATCAGCTTTCTAAGGGAGGGATAGAATGAAAGCAGATGAAAATATCTTTTATTACTTTACTCCATTTATTCTAACTTTTGCAGAAGTCAAACGTCTGCACTTTTCAGAATTGGTACTAATGAGGATTGGTGCACTAAAAAAAATACGCTTGAGTATGAGTCAGTTTTCCTATAAAGTTCACTGTTCTTCATAATTAACAAAATATTTTATTTGTAAATACAGCAGAACTGTTAAGAATATCAGCATCATACAGTCATGTAATAAAGATTATGTCTGTACATGCCTATTACACTAAATGAGCCTGATTAGATATCAGAAAGAGTGCACCTAAGATATTTCACCTGGAAACTCCCTGGACAGAGCACCTGTGTTACTACACGCATCGAACCAACTGAGTTCATGAATGAATGTCTCTGTGGGAATGCACTGCAGGTTGACTTAACTGCAATCAGATACCCACTAGCAGTAATAGAAGGCAATGCCCTTCTCAGAACCCGTCACTACCACCACAGGCATCTTTGGGATGTAATCAATGATTGAGTCTGCCTAGTCTGCTTCAGCACAAGAAGAGCACTGTGAACACCCCTGTGAACACTCAATAGAGACCTCTTTAATTGCTACAAGTGCTTGCTTCTTAAGAAAAGCCTATGGCCCAAAATCACACATACACACTCAGACATGCAAAACAAATGTGAGAAGTTGACAGAATTAAGGGTCTTTATGCAAACAGATTGGATCAAAGAGGAGGCCTGCATGACCTTTCATGAAAAATGGCTTATTTGATATTCTCAGTCTGACAGTGCCCACCTCGCACCATACTGAACAGATCTGATGCATCTTTTTTCTGCATTCCCCTCAATGCTGGAACTTCAAAATGACTGCAATAATTTATTTATGGCATGCTAGAGAGGAAACTGTCCCTAATCCTCAGTTTGTGCCCTTGTATCTGACAGCAGCATCTAGCGGCTAGAGTTAGGTAACAGACTTGGCTCCTTACCTTAAATTTTCTTGTTTCCCAATTTGTAATGAGCTCATTTTCTATTCACTTATTATTAGTTTATTATTTTTTTTTAATAAGGCTATTTTAAAGAAGAGGAAGAGAAACAATGTACCCTTGGCTTTTACCAAATTGCTGCTGGTTTAAATATAATTGGCATTAAATTTGAAATAAATAGTTATTTCATAGCAGTATGAAGCGAAATGGTCACCTTCATTTCCTTATTACTATTAATTCTGAGCTAATGTAGCATTTTAACATTTTACATCAAAAACTATCTCAGCCTCTTAAGTGTCTTATTAATAGATTTTATCTGTCTCCACAACAGAGTCCATTCACAAATTTTTTCATCCACTATAATCTTATTCTTAATGTTTGTCCAGAAAATTACCCACATCCTAAATACCTATCTTTTATGATTTGCTATATCTGAATTACTCATAATGGAAAAAGGTCCCTTAAGTGAAAAGGCACATTTTCCACAAGCTCAACAATTTATTTCGCCTGTTCAGGCTTGTAAAAACACTTACTGCCAGACAGAGACCATGCCTACAAAGTTCCAGTCTCAGAGACTTATGTGAAAAATTTAGTGAAAATGAAGGAATGGGGTTCTACAACACCCTCGAAGTTTTTATCATAAACATTTTAAAAGCAGTCAACTTACCTTTTCAATTAGAAGCTTCTTGCTCATTGAAATACATTTGTTTAATCTTTCTTTATATTTTTCAAGTAGCTTTTGTTGTTCATCTATCTGTCTTCTAAGATCACAGTTAGCCTAACAAATATACACCAAATATCAAAAGACATATCGAAACACTATTTTTATAATCAGCTGACAAGAAAATAAAGGTTCTACCTTCACATGACTAAAGTAAGGAACACGCATAAATGTACATAGGCAAAACTCACATTTCATAGACCTATCTGTGAAGGAAGTCTTGCTTCTTTTTATATTTCCTTTACATTGAGCTGCATTCTGTATTACAGAGCATTCAGCATATAAATAATATATAAAAGCATTGTACCTATAATTTTTCCAGTCCTACAGTGTTAAACTGAAAGTGTAATTTTAGTTCTGGATCCTTCATATTGGATTGCTCAAGTCACGTGACATCCTAACGTTTTAGTTTAAAAGGAAACAAAATAGTCACAATCACAGGTATTTCAATTATCTGAGTAAAAAGTTTAGCAAGTTAGCAATATTCTTATTAAAAGTATTTATTTATTGCCCACAGTCATTTCTGTCACAATCGCCTCCATTCTGAAACTGCCAACAGTTGTCCCACTGGTAAATGCTATTCACAATTATATCATGAACTTAAAGGATTGATCAACTTCCTGCAAAAGAACATCAGCTTTCTTTGTACCTTCAGAAAGTCTATGAACATATTTAATCATGAACACGTTGTAGCACTGAAGCAGAAAAAAATACCTTTACGCATTTAATTTTATAGACTTCTTAGATCTTCACCAAAAAATTGCACAAAAATTAAAAACTTGTTTCACCTTTTAATTTAGGTAACTCTAGGGTAATTTTTAAAAACAAAGATTATTCAAACATTTAAAATATTTGCCTCAGATTCACTTCCTGTTTTTTTGAAGCAGCATTTTTACTCCATAGTCTAACACTTACCCTGAGTAAGTCATCTATACGACCTTCTTTCTTTTCCAAGTCTTGATTTTTATTACTTTCTAGTGCAGCTAATTTCAGCATTGTGAGATCGGTCTAAAAAGAACATTTTGAAATATTTATCCTTTTCTTTAACAATTACAGCATTATTTTTCTCATGTTACATAGAGAAAAAACTACTTTAAATGATTCAGCAAGACCAGCATATCTTATTTTCCTGTGTTTTGAAAGTGACATGGCAGGTTCTTCAAAACTGCTTTCCCCCTTCATTAGGATGACTGTGAACAACTAGGACAAACCACTAACAGTGTTAAAAGATTTCATTACTAATTGAAAAATTGTTCTTCACAAAAAAAAAATTACAGAAAACAGGGCAAGAATGCAAATGTCAGCTAATTATTTTACATTCTCTGTATTTGGTCAAGAGGTGAAGTAATCTTGTTCTGACTAACTTGTGAAACATAGAACAGATCATGTCAGAAATGGCAGACAGGATAGAAGAGTTGCTTTCGGCTTTTAAGAGTCATGACAGAACTATATCTTGATCGTTTTGATTACCATTTCATTTTTCTTCTTCAATGTCAGATTTTAAATGCAGTATGACAACAGCAGCTGTCACTTCAAATACTGCCTGAAAGAGCAGCCTCTACTTCTAAGATCACACAACAGCTAAAATCTTGAGCAAAAGCCATGATCATCTAACTAATCCTGAAGTGCCAGGGCAGGTGCAGCACATAAATCTAATCGGAGATATTTAAATTATGAGCTGCTGAACTTAAAAAAAAAAAAAAANTGGTGGACTGTAAAAAGCAAAGCTTTGGAACCCTTTAAGAGTTTAAAAGAAGTTGAAAGACAAATCAACAAATCTATCAGTTTTTCCCTACAGACTGAAATGATACAGGATAGCTCTACTCAAAAATAGTTACCTGAGTAATTTTAAAAGATAACTGCTTTGGTTGTGTGATAGGGTGGTCCCCGAAAGCTAATGAAGTAGGAGAAGGACTATTCTGTCGAACCTGTAATGCATGAGAACAAAGGATTTTAGGTTTTAGTACAACTGTAATATTCAATTATGAACATAGCCTTGTCTACAACTCTTGACAGGAAAGTCATACAGAATAGAGAAATAAGGTATCTTTATTACAGAAGATACTACTTGGAGCAGTGTATTAAGAGCTATCACTATGCTGTTAGATACCACTTGCAGAAAGGATGCAATATATTCTCTGAGCAAACTAAGATTGTCACTTTAGAGAAACAGACTGAAAGACTTAAGACAATAGAAGACTGACATAACGTGACGTCAGTCTCACACAGACTTATTTTTCTGATTCTAAGCTCTCACAACTCAAAAATAACGTGAGTTATTTTTGGAGTTGTTATTTCCCATGGAAGAACCAGGAAGGGAAAGCTAGTGCAGATCAGACCACAAATTCCGTTACTGAAACTTCCCCAAACCCTCTATTTGGTGTGAATGAGACCATTTTCAAGCCAAATTCCACAATCTGTGTTACAATCCATACCGTTAGCAAGAATAAGAGTATGCCTGATGTTGAAAGTACATGGCATAAAAGCTGAGGTCCACCAGCAGAAAAAACGAATACTTTCAAACAAAATCTGTTTGACCATTCAGTATCACATGTGGGTATGCCTTACATTGAAATTTTGCACATGAGTAGATATAGAAATTAATCAGCATGATCAATGAAGAGAATTTTAAAAGGATACAAGCAAATTAGGTGTCAATTATTTAAAAACTTCTGATTTATCAAAAAACGAGCTTTTAAAGGGCCCCAGTTAGAGCTTCAGTTTCCTCATAAGTAAAAAAATTTCTCCCCTTTTTTTGTGCGGCTTGTGAGTAGATGTCATTACAACATTTTAACTTTTATTCAACATGTTACATAGTTACTTTTTATTTAAAAAATATTTTTAGGAAAAAAGTCCCAGTATTAACAGAACATTTTAGTTTTAATAATTAACTTGATCCCTTTTTATTTTCTGCTGAAAGAATTAATTCCTCCCCATGATTTCCTCCTTTGAAAACTCTTCTCTGATATGTATTTTATTTTCAATTATTCTACTTTTAGACTACGAAAGTATCTCCAACAGTTATGAAGTTCACAAACTTACAGAAGAAGGAGCGGAATGTGAATTCTGAGGAGATCGGATAGCAGGCGGTACACCTCGCACTGGACTAGAGCCGTTGCCACCTTGGTACTGTAGAGAAGATATGGCCCTCCAATTACTCAATCTTCTTATCAAAATACAGTATACATCTACTGAATGATACAGCTCATCCGTACGCAGAATTTCTAAAGTAGATTGCATTACCTCCATTAGCGTAGCCTTCGGCCATTTAAATAAAAGCGTGAAAGAAAATGGTTTTTGTATTTTTAGGTCAGGCTGCATCAAGAGATCACTTCATCTCTACTTCAAGTTTTAATACTCATAAACTTACATAAAGAAAAAAAGACTATCCTCTCACGAGGCCTGTCCATTACAAGCAAAAATTTTTTTAACACCCAAAAAAAGCTAAAAGTAATATTTTAAAGCTAAAGTTTTACAAACACACAAAAACCTTACCTCAAAATAGTCACTAATCTTGTGACCACGTCCCCCAATATTCTTTCCTGAAACAAATACATTAATACATTAGAATTTATTAAATAACTTACTTATAAGATGTGTCTTACATTTTTACCTATCAAGTACTTATAGCAAAGTCTTACCACTAGTTAATTGGTTTTCTTTGATGTGCCAGTATGTGATGTCCCTATGTAGACAGTTACGGGATTGGCCACAAAGAGATTTACATATTCCATTCATTGAGAAATCAGAAATTAAGTCACATTTCAATTCCTAAACCAGATTAGTGTAGACAGGAAGCCTAGACCTTTTCTAGACAACAGGAAACTGATGTCTCATCCTACCAATCAAACCTTTAGCGCTAAGTCCCTCTACTTTTCAAGCACTATCTCAAAGTTCACCCACTTCCAAAGTATCAAAATTAACCAGGTGTATTAACATTATATGCTACAGAGGAGTTATTGTGCTCAAATGTTGATCCCAAGGATTTCCTTAATGGCTATAACAGCATGAGCATGGAGGATGACAAGCATTTCCATTCCTCCACAGCTGATTACAAAGCGGCTAACTCAGAGGGTTAACTAGGGAGATAAACAGAGCAGCATAAGAGAGCAGAATTTCTTTTATCCTAACCAGTTATGAGGCCTCACGAGCACAAACGTAAATTAACCTTTGTTCAACATGGGGACCTAATGCCTATGTCGCATTCTGGAGGTAACACCAATGCCTTACCCAATAGTGCTTTTTTCTATTCATCCCTAAGATGACTGAGACTGCATTTGTCTCCTGTAAGGTCAGACTACCTGTTAGAAGACATCTTGGAAACGGACAACTGTTCAAAGCTTTTTTTCTTTATAGAAAGAAATGTTTGCAATAAATTAAGAGACTGTTATCAATAGGTCCAAAAATGTAATTTTTGACTTTTTAGCAAAGATTTTCAAGCTTTTCTGTTACTCCAGCCCTGAAGAATTCTTTCTAGTCCAATACAGCTCTATATTGGTACTGCTGTGTAACTTTGTGTCACAAAAAAATACCATGAAGAAAAAGAAACATCTCTGTCAAGACTTTTAACAGAAATATTTAGATAGAACAATTCAAAGACCTAGAACAGCACACAGCTAACTCCTCCAGTAGCTACCCATTTAGTGTACATATTACTGCTACTGCCCTCTAGCCAGTTCTTTGCCTACCCTACAACTCTGCTAGTGATTTCTGTCTTCATGCTTAATTCTCCAATACCACTTTATCAAATTAAAATTTGCTTTCATCCAGATAAACGAGACAGACTGCATTCCTTTTCAGTATAGAAAAACCTATTCTATGTCACATTAGAGAACTCTGTGCTGAAAGAATAGATCAGATTATTTTGGCACAGTCAATTATGAATAGATTTACACTGATCTTATCCCACTTTTCAATTACCTCCATGTTCTAAACAATACTTTTCTTCTACACTTATAGATTATTTTGTGCATTACACAGTCAAAATCCTAGGTATGCAATATAGAGGACATGTATATTGTGTCTTTTTTCAATACAATAGCAGTATTTGCTGTACTTCAACTGTACTGTACCATTCCAATGGTACTGCAGTTTCCTAGGCCAGTTCCTTGAGAGTACTGCAGTGCAGACTATGCAGTTTCACTGCTGCTGACAGTAAAATAGTAATTATAAGACATTATAATCATGTTGTCTATGCCAAACAGTTCCTAAAATTTGTATCATCTCTAATTTCAACTCTCATTGGTAGCAGGAAGGATAGGCTACTAGAACAATGGAAGTAGGAAATTTCATCCAAGTTCTTTGAAAAAAGAAAGTGTCTATGAAGCAACAATTAGAAAGAAATTAATTTCAGTCAAACCACGTAATTTGTCTTCTAATAGCATGTTGCATCATGAAGACTTCCAGATATGGAGCCCATTGATACATATCTGAAGTGACATTTCCTAGCTCAGTTAGAAACAAACAAACAAAAAAGCTAATATGGATGTTATCAAAATTACTTCCTCTCCCCTTTCGATGGACTTTTATCTTCAGGTTAAATTTCTACCATTCCTCCCCCAAAAGTCACATTAAAGAACAACAAAACCAATTGTAAATATTAAACTAGAAATCAGTCTCATCCCGATTTCCTCATCCCTCTAGACAACTACACTGTACAGTAATCCATAGAAATGGAAGATTTTAATTTTTAAATATACCTGAAAAACAAGCAATCAGGTATTATAACCTGTAATCTTTATTCCTCCCCTTACCTACTGAAAAGAAATACAAACCACATAGGTATTTTGGATGAGAAGTGATGGTACAATTCTTGAAAAATATACAGAGTTGTGTCATAGCATAGCTGCAAGTCACACAAGTACATAGTTCTTATGGGCAATTATCAGCCCAGTTTCAGATTTTATGTGCCCATCCCTTTCAGTAATAAAAAAGACAACGCCTGTCTTATGCAAGCAAAAATACCAGATTTTTAAGGCTAACAGTAAAAACTTTGTACTTTATAATTTGATTAAATACATGCAATAACTATCTAATTCATTTACATTTTAGTTTACCTTGGCTGCTTTCACTCTGAGTGTCTGCTTTTCTTTTTCTTCCTCTGGAAGGTTCTGACTGTTTCTTCTCTGGAGTCTACAAACAACAAAAAGAATATGATCCAACAGGGCTCTATTTATTTATATTAGTAGTATATTATTGTGAAATAAATCTAAATCCTCATTCATAAAACATGGTTTCACAATTCAGCAGGGATGTAATTTTAGATCGTAGTTAAAGCAGGTAATATGGTCCTTGGTCAATCAGATAAATACAAGCTAGAAGAGATATTTAAGAAAGTGCGCAATAATTCTTAAATCATTTCCCAAAAGGCAATTCTACATATTAACTGTTAAGCAGTTATACCTTTTCACCCATTCTGGGGTTTATGAACACTCAATTTGGTTGCACTTATGGCTACTTTTTACCAAGATGGTTGTGGGTGTTAAGCTTTGATACCTTTTTAAATAAGCTGATTTTTGATGGTATTTTCTACACATTGCCACAGTACAAACACAAAAGTTCTAGTGCTTCAACAGAAAGCCAATAATGTGACACATTTTCATAAATGCAGAATTAATCTCCAAACTAATATAAAAAGTAGATTTCTAGAATTTGCTTAGAATTTAAAAAAAAAAGAAAAAAAGAAAAAAAAGAGCACTCTTTCAAAACCTGAATATCTATAGACTTGGAAAGAGTCCTCATCCCCTCCTCGTTATATTTGCATCTCAAGAAACTCAAAAACATCAACGATAAGTGAAAAAATACAGATCTGTTAAAAATTTATTCCAGAATTATTATATATAGTTGCTTAGAAACTACAATCAGCATGTACACCACAGATAACACGAGTGAGCTGTGATCAGAAGCATCTCTAAATTATATTTGCTCTCCCTTGAACTGAGGATTCAAACCAGTTTAGTCTCCCCAGTGGAAGTTGAATTCTACAAGCTGCTTTGGTTCAAGGAAAAGATACTGCAGCTGTGTGTGTATTCAGCCTCCAAGCAGCCTCATGCCAGTAACTGCAGAAAGCACAGAAGCCATTACATGAACTCTGTTCTACAACCAAGAAATCAATGGTTCCTAATATCTTGGACTAAATTTGAGATGAGTCATAAGATGCCTTTTTTTTTTTTTTAAGATACCATCATCTGTGTCTGTCAATTCAGATTTCAGCCCTTCACTAGAAGCATTTCAAATACATTGCAGTTACAAAATCTTCACATGGAATGTCTTCAAATACAAATTTACTACAAATATCCTGAAATATTTATTTTGGCAGAGAACCGGTTTAAGTTACCTGTGATCAGTAGAAAATTGTTGGTCTATAAAAGAAGAGTCAGGACAAGAAAGGTCTTTCTTATCTATACCATGTATTTTTTTAGAAGCTTTAGTTCTGTGGATAGCTTCATAAAAATACCTTTGGAAGCTTTACAATTTTAACTGTTGTATTATAAGGCCTCAAATTAAGTTCACATTACATACATTTTATTTTAAATAAACTCTTCATCTTTTACAGTGCTATCACATATTAGCAAGCTGTACAACACAGACTCCTGGAAATCAAGTTAAAGACTGTATGATTCTAAAAGCAGAAAGCACAGCTTAAAAATTTACTTCAGTAATTTGCAATTACTGCCAAGTAAATAGGTAACACCAAGCTATCTTTCCACAAAACTAAATTGAAACTATCTAACCAAACATTTTCACATTATTCTTATTTCCTAGCTTTCAGATTTGTAGTCATTCTAATGTAGTCAGACTTACCTACCATATCAAGCAAAAAGTTGTTTAAAAGCTAGTTAATGACTAAACATTTAAGATTTCCCCCATGAAAATTAGTTTCCAACTGCAGTAAAAGATGTCTTGTATTTAAAAACCAGACATGTAAAGAGGTTTATAGTTTTAAAACTGAAATTAAAATAATTCATAAATGTCTATTTTCTTAAGCTCTTCTGATTTCTTTCAGTGTTTAATTTAACCTTCCAGACTAAGAAGCATTAGCACACTAATGAGGTTATTAATGAGGTTACCCAACAAGGTCATGTTCACCTTTTCTAAGTACAAAATTCACATGGTAATGTACAGCGTACATCAATCACGAGAAAATGTTCTCCAAAATCCTTTCTAATGAATGGAATCATACGAATTACAAGAAAGTGAAGGCTAATGGGGCTGAGGAGTATCCTCCTGATAAACGAAGATTGAAGCTGCTTTCAATCACTTCAGAAGGATTTACATATAGCCAACATTTAGATTAAAATCCCACTATTTCATAAGAAAGACAAAATAGTTTTGAAGTTTATCTAAAGTTAGACTGTAAAGCTGAGTTAAACTTATTCACAGCATAGCATATTAGTAGAGCCTCAAATATCATGGTCTTGATCCTAGTTGACCCCTCAATTTTAACGTACCACCCCCTGAGCCCTCCCTTCACTTTTATAGTTTTGAAGCTTGGCTTTTCACATCCTCGTTTAAAAAATAAACATTTCTAAGTACCAATTCTCAACTAGTTAATCCCCTTAAAAAAACACCCAGAGAAGTGTTTTTATGTATTTTATGTACAGTTCAGTTTTTTCTACCTTTGTAAAACCGGTAAGAACATAACTCAGGAATCACGTGTAATGACAAAGTTTTACTTTTTTGTCTCTCAACACTTAAATTTCAATATGCTTAACAGTTAAGATTTTAGTTAGTATTTTTCATATGCATAATGAATGAGTTGACAGTTTTCTAAACCTTATCCTCCCCGCAAAGCTTTACAACTACATCAGACAAATACAGCAGGCTGTTCTCCTCCACAATACATTGTAAATTCCAATTAGATCAAACCTTTAGTTACTTCTAAAATGATATTTATAATTAGGGTTCTGTATTATTGGGAACCACAGCAACTAAACAGCTACAAGCAAGCAGAGCAAAACATTTAAATAACTAATCAAACCGGACAAGTCAAGCCACAGACAAAGCTGTCTTCTTTTAAATAAGTCATTGTCTACCACGAATAGAATAATACCAGTTTTAATGTATTTGTAACCAAAAAAAGGATGAGTAATCTACTTTAATGAGGAATGGTGGGGAAGGCCAAAATATTGGAAGACTCCTAGAAGTACTTGTTCCCAACCTGAGGTAGCCAATTTAGAATTTATCTTAACCACAAATAGCTAATACACACTCAAATTAAGACCTACGTGCCACAGCAATACAGCATTTAATACAATAGAAATAATGTACACACTTACAAAGAAACTGCGATACACGTCTGGATATTAAGATTGAACATCCAGGTATTGTTTATCACTCACAGTATTGAGCTGAATCCAGATTAAAGCCTGGTTTTAAGTTATTTTGTACATCAACATTTACCTCTGTGAAGCATCTCAATTAAAACTATTATTCAGAGAAGTTGCCCCTCTTCATACATCCTTCAGATAGAGAAAAAAAAAAAAAAGACTATAGTTATAATTGTTGTATTTTCTGCAATCCTGTGTGCAAAAGCAAAAAAGAAAATAAATAAATAAAAATCACACCAGAAAACCAAAAACGGGTGTGTGTGAGAATCACAGAATAATAGAATGGATAGAGTTAAAGATCATCAAGTTCCAACCCCATTGCCATGGGCAGGGACACCTCCCACTAGAGCAGGTTGCTCAAAGTCCCATCCAGCCTGGTCTTGAAAGCTTATTTTGTTTTGAAAACTAAGTGTGAAAAATTGCCTTTCTTTTAACATGCCACTTAGTGACGAAAGCCCATGATGACATGAATGTACCGTGACAAAGGGATCAGAAACTGACATTCTTGCTAGAAATTTCAACAATTCTGGGATTTCCATTTCTACTTTTTTTCTTCACCAAATCTATTGTAACACAACAGTTCTCTCTCAACACCAAATGATGGCACTGCTTTCCATTTGAGTTAAGTCTTTGTACTTCTACACTACCATCTACAAGAGGAAGTCCCCATTATTATGAAACCTACATTGTCACACCATCAAAAAATAACAAAAAAATCTCACCGATTTGCAATATTGAGAACTAAAGCGTACTTTTTAAAGGATTACAGCATATAAGCAAACAGATGTTATTGTAAGAACAAAGTTCTAAAAACTTACTAATATATTTGGTATTACAATTATATATTAAGTGAATACAACTGACAACTTCTGAAAATGGGTCAAGAAATTATATTTCATTACTCAATGTCATTGAGACTCATCTTTCAGAAAACACAGAAGCACTGTACACTGGAGATCTGTGAGGGAACTTTTAACAAAAAAGAAGTCTAGTTCTATCTTAGTATCCAAGTTTTAGAATAAACAAATTATCAATTATCAATTACATTTATCCCTACCCAGAAGCATAGCTTGAAGTTAAAACACTGCACAGAAACTCAAGATATAGGTTGAGCTTTCAAACTTAGAAGCCTTGAAAAAACCTTGCCTCTGTATCTCATGTATACCATTATAAAATAACATTTTTCTACAGCAAAAAGTTATTTCACGTAAAGTCAGAATTGTGAGATCACTCAGCTGTTCACAGACATGTTTTTTCTGCCAAGGAACTGCAATAATGCATCATAAATGTCAAGCTAGTGCAGGGCATTTCCGTTCCCAACCTCCATCGGAACTGCATCACTGCAACACTGCTCAAAATATTTCTAGGATAAGTCCATCAAGAGAAACAACAGACAGATAAACAGACTTTTCTGGTAAAGAAAATAGTCTATACAATTGAAAGGAATATCCAGTTGTGAAAGGCAAGGGGCAAAAAAGAAACACAACACAGGAGAACCTCCTTCAAAGAGAAAAACAAGAAAACATGCGTACAGAATATTTATTTATAAGGTATCAGTCTCAGGAACCAGCTAAATTCACTTGCTGGTCAGCCCAGTATAAAAGCAAACATCAGACACTGTCTCATAGTGATTGACAGAACGAACAATTGGGCCCCAAAATAAAGCTTTAACATGTGAAAATAACATCGAAAGCACATTCCGAACAACTCTCCCTCTGGCATGACACATACTTCAACACGGATCTCGCCTGGGCTAGAAATACATTCTTGCTTACAATGGGTGTAATCTTATCGATGCAATCTGTGATGTACACAGGCAAAACGGTCAGAGGGACTCACTGACCACAAACCCGGGAAATTCTAAGAGCTGTATCAGTGCAACTCTATCAAGGCTGGCCACCGAAAGGAAAATCTCCTACTCCAGGGAAGATGACCTACTCTAGGCACTCTGTATGTTAAAACCTAGTAAGAGTATGAATCCTTTTTTGCATTATGAAGTGGTACTGGGTAAGAAAATACACACTGACAACTGCAGCTTTTAAAAATGCAGATGACAGCTACTGTCTCACCTTGGAGTAAATCATATATTTAGAAAAAACAAAGCAAACTAGTTGCTAGAGTATTTTCAAAGATGGAGCCAATAAGTAGTCAAAGTTTATCTCTGCTGATGAAAAACTTATTATTAAATAAATGACAGCAAACTGTTTAACCATTTTCACCTCCAAAAGCTGTAGCAGAGGGAGCTAGTTTCATGACCAAAAAACCAAAGAAACTTTCATGCCTTCTCCTCCAAGAGATGGTATCTTTTAGTAATGTATGCTTTTTCCTATCTAGCTTTGTATTTTGCATTTAAATTCAAAAGCTTCTGTATAAAATAAGGCATCAAAGTGGAATATAAAATTATGATTTGTTAGCATTAAATTTTTGCAGTAATAATGAATCTGCCCCATACACTTACCTCTGATTCTTTATCACTTAAAGATCCCAAGCTTCCAAAACTGTGATTTGAACTTTCGTTATTTGTTGAGGCCTACCAAAACAAAGAAAACACTAAACATTATATACAGATTTAGAAAACAGCTAATCCACTATTACTGCTCACATTTATAACAAGTAACAGTAATAAAATTTCATACTTGCAAGGAAAAATTCATTAACTATAGAGCACTTCTAACCACTTGTGACAGGTGGATGTTTTGACAGGGCACAGTAAATTCTGTATTTTGATTGCTTTTAAGCCAAGTAAAATCCTAGAACATTCAAAAATGTTTCAGCCTCATTTGGGAATAGCAAAACATCCAATGAAAAAGCCTACCAATGATTTCTACGGTATGGACTTAAAAAGCTAATATTGCTGAAAATGCTGGAGATTACTAAAAATTTTTGTTTTCAAAGAAAAAGAGGGTTTAATTTTCCTGAAGAAAGACTAGTCTATTGCAGAGATTATTTTTTAAATACATTCAGTGACAGAAAATTACAACCATATTATTCTACATTCTTAAAACAAACCATTTTCTCCAAAGTAACACTTTTAGACCAGTGAGAAAAAAAAAAAGATGAAAACTGAAATAGTATCAAATTACAGTATTTATTTAAAAATTTTCTAAGGCAGATTTATTCAGAGATCTTTTGAACACAGAATGGCAACAAGGACATTTGATTTGAAATCTCTTCCACATTCACTTAACCAAAAAATGCCAACGTCAGTCAAGCTTTTTATTAAAAGAAAAAAAAAATCTTATACTGTTGGATTATTCTCTTCCATAGAGGAAGGCAGACTAAATACTTTGAAGTGAAACAACAAGTAGTTCCAAGGCTCAGCTTGATTCAAAGCATTGAATTCCAGCACTGCATCAGTTTGCAGGACAATACTGATCTGGGACATCTGAATAATTAGATCATCTCTGAATTAAAATTTTTGGAGAAATGTTAACTAAACCCACAAAATTTCCATGTACCTTCTCCCTCAGGCAGTCTCTAGTATAGAAATGTCTATATGTAGTTCTTCCTTGCAATATCTCAGTGTCTGGTCATCAGACTCAGCTAAGAATCTCAGTAACTTACATTCATATTTCCATCTTTGCTTACTGAAAAAGCTTGAAAACGATGGGCTATTTATCCTCCCAACAATTCAAAAAACTGTTTAGCAAAACAGTACATAAGGGTAGGCTTTCAAAACAGTAGTCCCAATAAGTAAGAGTCCATTTCAATTTAATTACTACAAGAATAATGACCTAGAATATTTCCAAAAATAACCAGCAAGCACAGCTGCAACCTCTGTATTGTCTTACTAGGTCAGGAAAATGAGAATTTGGTATGTGTGGATTCGGGTACGTATGTGGAAACGAAGGTTTTTTTCATGTTTGCCTTCAAAGTGAAAGCAGACCAATGGAGAAGATCATATTTATACATCACATTTTCCCAGTTACCTCTGCACATCAGATCAAAAAGGTTTTATCATGTTTTTTAATAAAAATCAGATAAGCCTCTCTCAACATTCCCCATCAAGACTAACAACTATTAAAAAAAAAAAGCAGATTACAAGCAGAGCCCAAGTTATTACACTTCATGTTATCTGCTTGGATATAATGAATGGTCAGAAATAAAATAAATACAAACGAAACTGATATAATTGCCACTTTACTGATGGTGGGATAAATCACAGGAATAGATACTGATATTCCCCTCTAGCACCCTAACCCAAATAAAATGTAAGCAGGAAAAACACAAGATATCGTACTGTACACTGAAGATCATTTGTGGAATATTTCTGGTCAAAAGTAAGAAGAACAGTCTTAGGTGAAGATCTGCATCAATCAGAAGACAGTGGTAGTAGCACCTTCTTGTAAAGAATCATCAAAGCATTTAGTGGTATTAAAAAAACCAAACCACTTTATCCAGCTATCCATTTGGAACAAACTGGATGTGATACAATTATCTGTTCAAACAGATCTTGGAATGTGTTAGGGACAGAAAACCTATGTTTTACATGATAGAGTGAAAAAGGAAATTAGCTCTTTTAAATTTTTTTTATTTCTGGCTAACTTGGAAGAAGAAACTGAGAACCTGAAAGTAGAATGTAATTTAGCTGAAAGTGAAATCACCTGAATAACAGATGACAAAAAAAGCTTTGAACATATTTATGGAAATGGTAAGCAGTGACTCACAGGGGTTCAAAGTTTAAAAAACCCCAAGAAACTTGATAATTACTTTTAAAGGAAATGTATTACATAGATAGCAGTAAATGGATTCTGAGGAGGAAAGATGGACAATAAGGCAAGGGACCCACCAAACTGTATCAAAAACTAATAGAATGTATTTATAATACACTAAAAGTTGAAGCTAAAAAGAAGGTACAGATCTAGTAATGAAAAGGGACAAACAGTAATTTGAATTATGAGCAATTATAATGAGGTAATAAATTAGGGGAGTAAGTAGTACTAGAAAACCCAAGGAAGAAAGAAACAAAGGTGGGTCACAATCACCAGGCTTCTGTCTAATTTTAATCAAATACAGCAAGTATGCATTTTTGCAGTCATAATTAGAAGGCAGTTAAATAAAAAGAGAAAACAACAATGCATCAATCACATTATGTCAATCCAAACTGATTCCTTCTCTTGACCTCCTAACTCACTTCTTGGTAAGAAGCAGTATGTCACCTTTTTTACAACTTTGTGATAGTTACCTTCACTCTAAAGAACAAATTTAGAAGATACGATGCACGATCGCTATGCACTGATTTCAATCCCTTATAGTTTGTTAATAACCATAGCTACATCACGTCTCCAGAAATTTCGTCACTGTCTACTGTCAGAAAGTACTTTGTTCTGTAATCTAGACTGGTAATTAAAATGTGGAATAGGAAGCGAAAAATACTAACCAAGTTTGTGCAGAATACTTATCATATGAGGACACTGCAAACACTTTGGCAACAGAATTCAAAAGTACTTTGGTCATGGGGAGAATGTGCCTAAAAAATGAGTATTATATCTTCTTAGCATCAGTTTATTAAGTAATGCACTTGGTGAAGAACATTCAAATGCACAAATACAAAATGGAGTACCTCTGGCTAGGCAACAGTACTGCAGAAATCAGTCTTGGAAGCTGAAGCTAGTAACTTGAATAGAATTAGTAATAAAGGCAAAATTATTTTGCAGATGTATCAACTGAAGGGTAATATATGACATATGGAAGGTAATCAAGCCCTACTACTCAGTGTTCATAAGGTTTTTCCTCAAGTGTTGCATCCTGGCTTATATACTCACAGACTGATTGCAGAGTGTCTACAATGAAAGCAGGTAAAAATTGGTATAAGTCTGGAAAAGCTGAAAGAATTTGGCTTTGTTACTCTAGATATGTTAGTCTTCAAATAAGTTTAATCTTAAAAACAGAGGTTACACCAGACTCCCTGTGTCTGTTTCAAGCCAAACTAAGTAGCTGGCCACGTGCAGAAGGGACAACTCCACTTAAATACTGGGAAAAATTTCCATCTCTGATCACATGTGCACTAGAGCAAAACCACAGAAGAGCCTGTATAAGCCCATTCTTTGGTGTTATTAAGAACAATTCAGTGTCCATGTCATAGGATAGGATAAACAACCCTATCTCAAAGCAAAATAACAGACTAACAAGGATTTTCCAGAGCCTCTTCCAACCCAGTTCTTTTGCAATTAAATCACACTGGCAAGATACAAGTGAGACAGTGTGAGTTAAGTTATAATTTCAAAGATGGTAGATCTGGATGACTGCTCTTAGGACTTACTTTAGCTCCAACACTGCAACTTCCAGTACTCCCAGTGCTGCCACTTACTACTCCTGTAAATCTTGCCTCTAACAATTCTTGTCTTCTTGGGTCCAGGCTATGAAGCTCATCCATTGCTCCTAAAAAAGATAAATAAATTAATTATATTCCCTAATGTTTGCAGTGGAATATCTTACAAATGAGCCAAACATACCACTGGCCTATGCAAAGAAAGGATTTATACCCTCAATTTGACAATGATTCACCATCTGTTGTTTAATAGCAAATGCACTCAATGAATCCTAGAAATTTTGGGGGAAGTTCCATGTATCAGAATAGCCTTGTCAATTCTGGTGAAAGCTAGAACCTGTTAGAGGCGTGTAAGAGGGATGGAATCTGCAGTGTGTGATGCATCAACCAGGCAATTATTTATAGATTAAAAACTAGCTGACAGGAGCAAAATACCTTCCAGCATAAAACCTCCCAATTCCGCAAGCCCCTTGTTTTCTGTATTATTTACACCATTTAGGCTATCAACATACCGATGTCCAAGAAAAATAAGTAAGAATCATAGGAAAAAAGGGAAAATGGGAAGGTAAACCACAGTCCCAAAGCTGTGCAAGGGAAAGCAGGGTTATACAGAGGTTCAAAGGGCCGAGGAGCAAGAAGCAGGGTCAGCAATATGAAAGATGCCAAGAGTAACAGAGACCTGTGCACAGGTGGTGCCTCCAAAAGAGCCCTGCTCTGTGGGGTAACGCCAGGCTGCTGGCACCAGCAGGGAAAGCAAGGTGGCAGGAAATGGAGGCACAACAGAGTTTCTGATGAGCTCAGCCTACATGAGTAGGCTGTAACAAGATGTGCAGCTTTCTAATCTGTATTTAAGTCACTTACGGCTGTTTAATGAATCTGAAAGACTATCTAGACAAAAGTCTTCCTTATTTACACAAACTGTGTTCTTTGTTTTTATCTTTTCAACTACTTGAACATCCAGTTTATCTTCAATTGGAAACATTTCACTTGCTTTATTTTACATACGATATTTATTGCCAAACTCTTCATAAACTATTTTAATAGTGTATCCCCCAAGTACCATATAAAGTGATAAAGCATCATTTTTTTCAATGAAGACACAAGTTTGTGCTTTTCAGTCCCACAGGGCAACACAGCAGTTCAGAAAGGTCTGCAAGTGATAACCATGTATATTCAAATGGTGCTATGAAAAAAAGCTTTAGGAATTCCCTTTTCATGAAAGCTGCAGTTTGCAAAGTTTAAGTGCTCTTATGAACGTCTACCCATCAGATAAGCATCCTGACAACTAAGGCATCACTGTAGCTTTCCTCACCTTAGTAAGATACAAGACACTTTAATACGACTCTCAGGTATTTCACAGATCTTTAACATTGAAGAATTCAACAGACCTTCCTTTACCACACTTTTTGGCCACTCCTGGCCACGAAGCTAACCTTCCTGGTAGGGAAAGCACTAGCTTTGCTATTTGGCTACTTCAAGTTGTCCTTGTTCCCACAGGAAGGCAGGTAACAGCGACTGGTGTCAGTGCTCCTTTACCTGTGGTGAAGGTACCCAGAGCTCCTGTGATGGAATAAAGCCACACCAAGTGAAAAATGGCCAGGAAAGAGACATTCTGGAAATGTGTTGTTGGCAAAGCCTTCTTTCAAAAAATCACACTGCATTTTGTCTCTGGAAATGGGGGAGTTTACCCAAACACAGGCACATACGGAGCTGCAGGTCTCTTTTCCAGCAATGCAGAGAAACAAGCCAGTTTGAAACTGCAGCTGGCTTATTATCAGCCACTGTATTGTTGCTTCTAAACTTGCCTAGGAAAAATTCCTCCCATTTCTACATATTTTAAATTTTAAGCTCTCCGGGGTAAAGACTGTTTTACTACATATATGCGCAGTGCGGAACAATTGGGAATCCTCTTTAAACTCTTGCTTCCTAAAATGATTTTCAAAACCAAATTGTACATTTCTCTCATGCACAAAAAAAAAATTCTCTTATTTACACATTGTGCAATAAGGCTTCTTTTTTTTTAGAAAAAAAAAAAAACAACAGATGTGTACAGTATACCTTTCCTGGTATGTATGTAATATATACATTAATGGGAAATTATTCCTCTGAAAAAGCCTAAGAAACTAGTCACATCACAGTTGTCAAGCAAGATTAAATGATTATTGTTTTGCTTCATAATAGTCAAAATGTTTGATTGTATGTTACTCTGAAATAACCAATTTTAGTTTACCACAGTAACCCACCTTATGAAGCAGGACTAACAATATTTAATTTACTAACCTACTTGATAGTCACTGCCCACAAAAGTTCAGAGCTCACTTAAAATTGCTGACATATTTCTGGCAGTTACAAACCGTGCATATTACAGAAACAGATACCACCATACCCTAATTTATTTTATGAAATATGGGAAAGTGCTCGTCACTGTGGATAGCTAAGGCTCATTCCCAGTGCTGCCAGGTAAAACTGTTACTGCAGGTCTCACATACCATATCTGGACATTAATGCACTGAACAGATCAGCACCCCAGGTTACCTTACCAATCAGAATGGTAATTAGGCAGGTAGAAGGGTAGTCCACAGCACGATGAAATACAATCCTTAATTTTTTTTCTGCTCAGATTTTAGAGCCTACACACAGTAATGAACGCACTCCATTCCCTTCATTATTTCTGCTGGAGTGTTTTTTTTTTCTCCTTATGCTCGGGGGTTTTATTTTGGTTTTTGTTACTGTTTTTAAATATCCAGGAAAATGAAGCACCACAACCTCTACCATCCTTGTGATCTGAAGGACAAGACAGAAAAGCTGTATTCAAACCTTCTTTCAACACAGAGCAAATCCTAGGAAGATCTATTAAACTGCCTTCCTCATTCATGCTGCAATTTAAAATACACCATTCTCTCCCAGACACACAGCTGTTTTTTCAAGAACGTGCAGTTCTGTACAATCCATCAATTCTCAGCACAAGTTACCTACTTTTAAAGGTACTGTAAGCTTTAAGGCACTCATGTAAGAGACAGAAACGTAAATTTTTTTAAACACCAGACTTCATAAATTCTTCTGCTCACAAGACTGATATAACTTACGGTTTTGAAAATATAGTCAGACTTCTTGAACTAATTTCATTCCTACCCCTGAAAACCAATTTACCAACTCAAAGGACATGCAATCACATTACACAAGTAGTTACAACATATTTACAATGATGCTAAACAAAAGACTGGCATTGCTACCACCCACTGCCATTCAAATTTCTACTGTCTTCCAAAGAGAACAACAGGAAAATTACCCAAAACTTACAGAAGAGCCCTAAAAAAAAGACACTTCTTTATTTTTTATAAGTGCTACAGATTTTTGAATGCTTCTTCTAGTAATTTTTTTTAAAAGTTACCAACACTACCTAGGTTCTTGGATTTTTGGGGAGTGGTAGTATCTTCCATATTAATTCACTTTTCAGAATTATATACAGCCGTTCCTCTAAAAGTTAATAGAAAATAAGCAGATTTCTCATCTCGAAAAAGACACTTTCTGCAAGAATTCTTTTGAAAAGAACTCCAAACTTCTCTCAGAATTTGCTAAGCAATGGGTTACGTCTAAAGTCAAAGTTACAAATTCAGAGAAGCATTTTATCAGCTTTTCATGGCATTCAGTATAATAAATTATAGCATATTCTACCTTAGCAAAAGAGCTGTAAGCAATTAGAGGATTCTCCATCACAATTCAAATCTTTCAGAACTGGTGACCAGAAAATAATAAAGTGCAACTACACCTGTACCTCAAGACCCCACATCTCCATATAACAAATACTAGCAAAAGATCCAGTTATTTAACAAAATACTTGCTCATACCTCAATAAACTTGGCATTTTAGGATAAAAAAGTTCAGCAGAGAGTTGCAACTGCAAGTCTTCACCTTCTAGAACTGGATCTTTTGGGACACGCACGTACTGCAATCTCTATTTCAAACACTGCTAGACTACAGAGCAGTGTTGCAGACCCAAACACAAAGGCTTAACACATCAGACATGTTTTTCTTTTCCACTAAATATGGAATCAAGCTCCAAGACTCAATCTTTATCTTCAACTCTCTTACTACCCTGAATGGACTCTTGTTATCTGGCAATCAATTACAGCTTCAAGATGAAGAAAGATCAACGGCTTCACATATTGTCAGCTTTCTACAATGAAGATAAAGTTCATTATGCAGAAGGCAGATTCTTCTTAGAACAACCCTCCAGATTAGATTGAGGCCCCCTTCTCCTGAATTCAAGGCCAGCACAAACTACCTTTCACTTAAGTGAAAGGCATACTGGTTTGGTCTGGTTTCTTTAACAGACTTACATGCATATAGCTTTTAATGTCAAAGCAAAATACTTCAACATGGAGACCTATCTATTGAAAAGAAGATGACAGTTGAACAATAGCCCAAATGTAAATAAAATTTGCTGATGTGCTCCTAGTGGGCACTCAGATTTCATGGTAATGCAAGCAGTAAGAGAATTACGTCCCACGTATTTTTAGGAACACTTCATATTAATGTTGATAATATTACCGTCATGTAGTCTCTTCACTGACAGTAGCATCCTTTGGATCAGTAAATCTAACTAATATTCAGCTAAAAGCAAGGCAGGGGAAAAGAAAGGAGTGGGGGGAAAAAAGGTGCAAGGTATACATCTCCAACGGCAAGAAAAGCAGCCTGGAAAGCAGCTTTCCTCCTCCCGCCCCCCCTGTCTGTCTGTCTTTTTTTTTTTAAAGAGTAAATAAAATAATCAGAATTCCTTTAAAGGTATCAAACAATCTTTGAAGTTACAAACAGAACTTTAAGCATGGTAACCATTCCAAATATAGAAACCACTATTTAACAGCATTACAATGCAATCTCTGAAGCCCTTAAGTAACTGTTTATTTCAATCTGGAATATCCTAAATATGCATTTATCCCATTATGTTGACGGTCTAATAATTTAACTTCCTAACAATTGTGTATGACAGCTTTTGTCATTCTAGAATACATCCGTACCAGTGGATAAAAGGAAAGCTTTGAAATACCAAATGCAAAGCAGACTACAGAAAACTACTCAAAAATCCAGATTATAAAATCCTTAAGCAGTCTCCCCAAAAAAGTTCACAGAACTACTTTCCTTCTTTCACCAACATGAAGATGCATCTTGTCTCTGTATCCACGTGTGCTTCCTTTTAAGTGAGCTACTCTCTTGTCTCATTTGGGAAAAAACCACCAACAAACAAAAACAAACCAAACCAAATCGTGCACTCAATTTCATTCTTCTCTCTTATCTTTCTGAAACTCTAGACCTTCCTTATTGCAGAACCAACCTGAAAGGACTTCTTCATTCTCCAGGAAAATAAGGTAACGAAGCTAACAATTCTGCCTCTAAGAAAACAAACTATTTGTAGTTAGGTAAATGCTAGCAAGTCACTATCATGTCGGTCAAGGTCTCTTCCTATTAACAGTAAAACTATTCATTGCAGCTTATACTTTATATATGCTTCAGTACCATATAAAGCCAATGGGGGAATAAAGCAACCCAGAACAAGTTGTCAGTGAAGGGAACACACAGAGCTCTAAAATACAAGTCTAACCAAATGAAAAAGCATGGCAAATCAAAATACAGTAAGACATCAAAATATATGAATTCAAATGTCTTGATTTTTAAATTAAAAAAATAAAAAAGATACCCGTTCCATTTAAAATGGAACATTTTGCTGTGAGATTGAGTAATTCATCAAAAAACCCCAAATTTAAAAAAAAACAACAAGAAAGCTGACCTGTATTGCTAAACCACATCTTGAATATCCTTTCTTCTACAGCACGTTTTGGGGAATCACAGAAAACACATTTAGAATCAGCCTCAAAAACTAGTCATGTGCTAAGAAAACAAGTTGAGATGCTAGTATGATAGCATAAAGCCAAGCAGCAGTAATTTGAGAAGAGTTCAATGCCAAGATAACAGCAAAAATACAGCCTGCCCTTAGCAGAAGGCTCTGAAGTGCACCACCATCCCACGTGAATCACAGGCCCGAGGCCACAGTCCTTTGGAGCTGCAGCCTCACAAGTCAAGAAGGTCCCACTCAACCTAAATCAGCAGTCAGTAGGGCAGACAGCAAGATGCAATCTCTCAGACTTTAAATAAAACAAATTCACTCCCAGAACTGTTTTTACCTCCTAACAATAGCCACATTACCAAAGCCTAGAAGACAGAGTTTACCAAGATCCCAGCGTTCCAGCTCTTCCGAAATACTTAACAGAGTAACATCAAACAGCTACAGATGATTCATGACAAAATTTAACAACCTGGAAATTTAGAAATGCTTATAATCACTGGTTTTCCAGTCAAAAGGACTAACTTCGTTTACAGAGGACTATATAGCTGCTATTACCTCCAAATAACAGATGACATGAAAAAGTACAGGATACTACATTAGCGTTTAAAACCTCCGCTATGGCTGAAGTCAAACAGCACCAGTAGAGACACTAGAAACGGGGGAAAATACATCCTGGTGTTCAAGTGAAAGTAGCTGTTTGAAAGATCTTAAGTGATAAGAAATTCCTAATGAGAGAGACACAATTCTAAGCCACGGATCAGCAAAGAACCGAATGCATTTAACTGATCAAGAGTATTTTTAAATGTGCAGTGAAATTAAAATGCTTTTCTTAATAATCTAAAGAGAACTTTTATTCAATAAACGGATCCTTTTAAAATGAGAAGACTGTGTCCAAAAGAATGAGCAAAGGGATGGATGGAGGTGAGTGAAAGGTGACTACTGCTTATGGGAGGCTGGAGGTGTGAAAGAAAGAAGGGAAAAAGCAGGGTAATTACTAGGCAAACAGATCAGGCTTTACATAAAACCTTTGGGAGGGAAACAATGCAACTGGCAAATTTTGGCCTAAAAAAGCACAACTATGGTAAATTTAACAAATTATAAGAAAAAAAAAAATCTTCCCTCTAAACATCAGAAGACAGCAGGTTTTGACAAATACGATTTGAAAATCCACTTCCAAAGTGCTGTTATAAAATTTGTATCTGCTTATTACAGTTGTATGATTGTTAGATGCAAACTTGTTAACATACAAAGCAAAGGAAAAAAAAGCTTTTTTTTTTTTTTTGATGAGGAGGAATAAACTCTCAAACACAACTTCTGACTCATTTCCTGTGAGCTGAAGAGTCGATGAGGAAGAGCACGTTGGGTAGGTTGTTGGGTTACCTGGACTCTACCATTCAACATTAGCTCTTTCGGTGCTGAAAAAACAGCATTCCCTGTGTCCCTCCTCTCCCTGAGCTACAGCTTTTTGAAAGTCTTTTTCGAAGGTTTCTTTCAAATGACCATAGCTCACTTTTTAAAAATGCCGTTTGAAGGTTGTTTACTTCACTCTTCCCAACAGTTCAACAGTCCAGAAATCTGATCTAAAACAAAGAAAACATTTGTTGCTGAATAGATAAGTACTTTTCTGCAAATCCTACTACAACATAAATCAATTCTTTAACTAAAAACATTGTAATGGTCTTTAGACTTCATCTCTACGCTGCCAGATTTCAATCATCTGGCCAACAACCTGGGAAGGAAAAGTGAATTACAGAGAAACATGTTCCTGCGGGAACCTCTGCTAACGCCTTGAAGACAGACTTACAAATAAACGACTTGGGCCAACTCCAGATCAGCCAGGAGACATTTGTGGGTAACAATTTAAGAATGTTTAATTCTCCCTGCCTTTCAGCGAGGCGCCCTGTTCTAAGGATCCCTTGGCCACTATGTGTCTCAGATGGCTGCAGGCAGCAGAGGCAGAAATTAATTTACAACTTGCCTACCGATGCCTTTATTTGGCCACAAACCAACATATACTCACGCATGTGGGTATCTGCCACAAGGATGGCAACTCAGAATGGCTCATTCAGAGCTCAGAGAGTGATTCATACAACAGAGAGGACAATAGCTCCCCAAGGGTCTATTCTATTGCAATTGGGGCTGAACCAGGCGTGCAACTAGGTCCAAGACAAGACGGTAATGCCTTGTTTCTGCTGAGTCCCTCGACCAATCTTACCCCTTTGAAGTACAACTGAATTGCCTGAAAGCCCCACAGGCTCAAGAGCAATGCAGGCACCGCCTGAAGGAATGGAGAGCACTCATTTCTGAGTGACAGCGTTTTCCCTACATACTGCATGTAAGTAATCGCACTTTCCTTCAACACCACAGGCAACAAACCTATTGTACAGGTGTAAACACAACCTGTTGGAGGTAGAGCACAGTACCTAAGAAAGATAAGCACTAACGTAGGCAACAGAACGACTTGAAAGAAAAAACACCAACTGACTGAACACCTTTAAGAATTACATCCCAAACCTGAAAAAGAGTCATGTAACATGTCTACAACAGCTTTCCAAGTCTGCAGTCTGTCTAACAATGGTGCTGGTGGGTCAGAAAGCTACTGAAGCTTTTTTTTTTTTTTTGCAATATTCACTGAAACAATAGCATGCCATGTCTCATTCCAATCCTGTTCGTTATTCAGAAAACAAGTCAACGTTTAGTTTTATTTGGCATGTGAATCCTTATAACAGGTCATTTCTTAGCCAGACTTTTCTTTATGCCAGCTCTTCCTGAAGGAATTCTTCACAGATCAAAGTTTTCCCATCTTGCCCCAGAAATTATTACGGCACTATTTTCGCAGTGTTTTTTTCTGCATTAGTGAAAGGAATTGGCGAATATAGAATAATTAATGAAGAGAAGGTATAGCATAGAACATTCAACATGTCATCTACCTATCCATTTCCTAAACTAATATAACTCCGCGTGCACCATGTACAGGAAGCGTTAGCATAGCAAATACTGCTATGAGCAACAGAACCACGACAAGGTCCTTCCTGAGTCTGTTGAATCATGTTTAGCGTGATGAAAAAAGGGAGAAAGGACAACTGAAAGAATATGCAGTATACTACCAGTATCTTGAAAGGTGTTTATTTTGGAATCGGCACCCTCAAAAGCAGTAAGGAGCTCACATTTTGAAGATTAGTATCACTGTATTTTCTTCTCTCCTCCGCACACCCTAACTAGCCAAAAACTGAACTCAATGTATCAGTTCATGGACATAGTAACAGAAACATCTGCTGTGCCCAAACACTGAACAGTCCACGCGGAAGAAGAACTTTACACATCAAAAATCCCTCTTCGTGTCCAGTAATCCCTTTCTAGGCTCTTAAAAACAATGTTGAGTTAGGTAAGATTAGAGTGTACTTCCTATGTTGAAATCCCAAACTGCAAGGTCTTTCCCCATCATGAGAGCACTCCTGTATCAAACAGAAAAGCCACTACAAAAATACTCCACAGAAAAGTAGTATCAGTGAATAATATACCTTCTGCAAATGTCCTACTTAAAAAGACTTATTCTGAACTCATACAACTAAGAGCTGAAATAGTAAAAAATTTGCTAA
Organism: Nycticryphes semicollaris; assembly: GCA_013400055.1. Classification (NCBI taxonomy): domain Eukaryota; kingdom Metazoa; phylum Chordata; class Aves; order Charadriiformes; family Rostratulidae; genus Nycticryphes; species Nycticryphes semicollaris. The sequence continues at coordinate 1,429,951 of VXBJ01002467.1, forward strand.
AAACAAATTTCCCAAGTTGTTTGCTACAATACCATAGACAGAATGAGTCTGACAGCAGTCTGAACACACACAAACTATATAGGTGATATCCTGAACGTGTTTGTTACAAAGAATGATATCCATTCCTTTGAAACGTGTTGCTATGTAATCCCAAATGTCATATTTTCCTGCATTTCTAAAAAAAACCTGGATTATTCACTTGCTATTGTTCTTTCAATTATTCTGAACTACCAAGAGTGATCAATGAGCAGGTTCTGATTTGGCAGAAAGATTTTGGTGGCTTTTCAGCCCCACCAGCTTGTACCATTTAATAGTGAATTGGCATAGCCGGAGTGTTTCAAAAAAAACAAAGAGGTTTGTCGACATAGTCTTCACTGACTATTTTGTACTCTTCACAGCTAAAGACAGTGATACCAGAGAATAGGTTTATTGACTAGTTGACTCTCACTGTCTAAAGTACTGCTTTAAATATTTAGTCTATTTAGAACAAATGTATAGATACGGAAAAACAAATGCATCTTCAGTGACACTTTGACAGCATCTGATTTGGACTTCTACTGCAGTGATGGAATAATCAGAGATACAAAGTACTCGTTTTAAGTGCTTTTAATACAGTTTTGTTCAAGACAAACATCAGTTTTGGCAGCAACTGGCAGCCAACTAATACATCCTTCTGATGTTTCGTGTCAACTCTGACCACTATAGTGTGTGTCTGCATAAATGTGGTACTAACCTCTCTAAAATCTCCCATAAAGCCTTAAACAATCACTTCTAGGTTCCATGCAGCTTTCTCCTGGAAAGGGAAGACTCATCACACAGTTGTAAGGTTAAAAAAAAAAAAAGCACTAACTTTTCTTTCTTCAGCGTTAAGAACAATGTTCTGATTCAGGAGAAAAACTACACGAAATACATTGCTTTATGATCACATGCTACCAAGGTAGAAGAAAGAGAGAAGAAAATATGATGGCACACCTTTGGGTTGCTTTACTCTATAGGAAATCCTTGGTCAATCAAAAGTAAAAAAGTCTTTATTAATGTCCCACAGGCAGTGTCAGTGCTGCTGTATTGCACTGGACTACTACTATAATTGATAAATAAATATACAATACACAGAGAAGAAGTTTATGCTTACAATCCCCCTGTAAGGTAAGAAAAGCCTACTTACATTTTACAGATAGTGCCTAATGTCTTGGCCAAAGTTACGCAAGGCATCTGTGGCAGGAACACTAAAAGACTGTCTTCCTAGGTAGCAAGCATCTGCCTTGAACACATTATGTCAAGAGAGATAAAAACTAATACAGCCTAGGCTGCACACATGCAGGTGATGTGCGGCCTGCCTATCTCTACCAGCTCCCTTTTCATCTTTATGTAGAGGAATCTGCAGCAATTACTGCGGCTTCCAGACAGCTCTGTAAAAGGTAACCAAATAGTAAGAGAGAAGCACAATTTGCCCATTTCAGCTTCATTTGCTGCAAAACCAGACGCTGCCTCTATCCCTTTGGGGAAGCGGCAGGGAGCAGGGAGAAGCACAGTGCAAGTTCATGGGTCACTTGTTGGCAATGCAGACTAGCAGGTCACAAGATAACATCAGGTTTGTGATACTCTCAAAAAGTGCATCGCACTCTGAACAAAAACCTCACTGCTTTCCATCTCTCTCCACTGAAAAGCACTAAAAGCCTGGAGCAGTTCTGAAGAAGAAACATCTACCTAGAAAAACACCAGAAAGTACAGTAAATTTCATTTGTTGCATTCAGTTAAGAAAACAAACGGGGAGCTCTAAATGCTCGAGTCCACGAAATGGCTGTTCTGCAAGAATTTAAAATGGCACAGGCCTCTTGCACGTGTCAAAAAATAAACAGTACTTTCTGCTATCTAAGGAAGGAGTGAAAAGGAAGTTAAAAGCAGAGGTCACCTACCGAGCAGGAAGAGAGTGAGCAATGCCCATTCACACAGGATTTTTAGTTCTCATCCTCTCTCCTCAGAAAAAGTAACCACAAAGGAACAAATATAAATTGTGCATCTTTTTTTCTCCAAGTAAATTCATCTGGAAGTTACCTACAGGGTAGAAATGCAGTCCAAACTGCCCCAACAATTTCATACAATAAGCGTATCTTATTTTTCTGAGTTGTAATACCAGTCATTTTGTACTCAAAAGCTGTATTTATGTCAATAGGAGTGCATTTAAGTTGTTAATTCCCCACACTTCCTAATCTCCTTAGCTCTGTAGCTCCTACTGCCATTTCTGCCCTCATGATCTTCAAAATCCCCCCAGTGCAGACAGCCCACTGACCCTCGAGCCAAGTGCTCTGCTCCCTGGAGCACGCAAGAGATAAACTGCTGATCACCGTACATAACTCCTAACCTATATTGTTTTCACCATTACATGACAAGGAACATGCTACAAATAAGAAATCAAACAGAAAAATCCCAAGTCTTTCCAAGTGTATTAATCTATTTCCCTCATAGATTGACTAGAACTTCAACCCCCATATATTTATGTAAGAGGCCACAGTTTAACATCAAACACACGAAGAATAGCTTATTACACCTCTAAGATTAAACTGGGACAGTAAATTTACCTCTAACTGTAACCACAAGACTCATGAACCATTTTGGCTTTTGAACTACACCATTTTGAGAAAAAAAGGTATTAACCTCAAATGACACTATCAATTTCCTCCTTTCAAAACACTTGTATGGAGCACACACCATAGAAAATACTAAAAACTGAAACAAAACAAAAATGTATTATGAGTTTTAGACTGCAGAACCACAAGTTTAGTGAGAAACCACCATACCAGCAGGCAGCTCATGCAACAGGGACCCTGCCCCCATGCTGAGCAGGGCCATGCTACCTGCAAGATGGCTCGCCATTTTCTCTTGTAGGCGCCCTGTCCAGAGGGTAGGCGGTGCTCAGCGGATCAGGCAACTGATTCTGTTGATGAAAGACACTGTTTCTTAGGTTTTTGTGGGGTTTCTGTTTTGTTTGCTTTTTAAATTTACAAGTCAACCATCAGCCTCTGAACTGCCAAGACAATCCAAGCCTCAGTGAATAGGGGAAGAAACTCATTTCCTCAAAGTCCCTTGTAGGGAGGAGCCTCTCAGAATGCAACTCTTNAAAATCCCTCTTCGTGTCCAGTAATCCCTTTCTAGGCTCTTAAAAACAATGTTGAGTTAGGTAAGATTAGAGTGTACTTCCTATGTTGAAATCCCAAACTGCAAGGTCTTTCCCCATCATGAGAGCACTCCTGTATCAAACAGAAAAGCCACTACAAAAATACTCCACAGAAAAGTAGTATCAGTGAATAATATACCTTCTGCAAATGTCCTACTTAAAAAGACTTATTCTGAACTCATACAACTAAGAGCTGAAATAGTAAAAAATTTGCTAAAAACAAATTTCCCAAGTTGTTTGCTACAATACCATAGACAGAATGAGTCTGACAGCAGTCTGAACACACACAAACTATATAGGTGATATCCTGAACGTGTTTGTTACAAAGAATGATATCCATTCCTTTGAAACGTGTTGCTATGTAATCCCAAATGTCATATTTTCCTGCATTTCTAAAAAAAACCTGGATTATTCACTTGCTATTGTTCTTTCAATTATTCTGAACTACCAAGAGTGATCAATGAGCAGGTTCTGATTTGGCAGAAAGATTTTGGTGGCTTTTCAGCCCCACCAGCTTGTACCATTTAATAGTGAATTGGCATAGCCGGAGTGTTTCAAAAAAAACAAAGAGGTTTGTCGACATAGTCTTCACTGACTATTTTGTACTCTTCACAGCTAAAGACAGTGATACCAGAGAATAGGTTTATTGACTAGTTGACTCTCACTGTCTAAAGTACTGCTTTAAATATTTAGTCTATTTAGAACAAATGTATAGATACGGAAAAACAAATGCATCTTCAGTGACACTTTGACAGCATCTGATTTGGACTTCTACTGCAGTGATGGAATAATCAGAGATACAAAGTACTCGTTTTAAGTGCTTTTAATACAGTTTTGTTCAAGACAAACATCAGTTTTGGCAGCAACTGGCAGCCAACTAATACATCCTTCTGATGTTTCGTGTCAACTCTGACCACTATAGTGTGTGTCTGCATAAATGTGGTACTAACCTCTCTAAAATCTCCCATAAAGCCTTAAACAATCACTTCTAGGTTCCATGCAGCTTTCTCCTGGAAAGGGAAGACTCATCACACAGTTGTAAGGTTAAAAAAAAAAAAAAGCACTAACTTTTCTTTCTTCAGCGTTAAGAACAATGTTCTGATTCAGGAGAAAAACTACACGAAATACATTGCTTTATGATCACATGCTACCAAGGTAGAAGAAAGAGAGAAGAAAATATGATGGCACACCTTTGGGTTGCTTTACTCTATAGGAAATCCTTGGTCAATCAAAAGTAAAAAAGTCTTTATTAATGTCCCACAGGCAGTGTCAGTGCTGCTGTATTGCACTGGACTACTACTATAATTGATAAATAAATATACAATACACAGAGAAGAAGTTTATGCTTACAATCCCCCTGTAAGGTAAGAAAAGCCTACTTACATTTTACAGATAGTGCCTAATGTCTTGGCCAAAGTTACGCAAGGCATCTGTGGCAGGAACACTAAAAGACTGTCTTCCTAGGTAGCAAGCATCTGCCTTGAACACATTATGTCAAGAGAGATAAAAACTAATACAGCCTAGGCTGCACACATGCAGGTGATGTGCGGCCTGCCTATCTCTACCAGCTCCCTTTTCATCTTTATGTAGAGGAATCTGCAGCAATTACTGCGGCTTCCAGACAGCTCTGTAAAAGGTAACCAAATAGTAAGAGAGAAGCACAATTTGCCCATTTCAGCTTCATTTGCTGCAAAACCAGACGCTGCCTCTATCCCTTTGGGGAAGCGGCAGGGAGCAGGGAGAAGCACAGTGCAAGTTCATGGGTCACTTGTTGGCAATGCAGACTAGCAGGTCACAAGATAACATCAGGTTTGTGATACTCTCAAAAAGTGCATCGCACTCTGAACAAAAACCTCACTGCTTTCCATCTCTCTCCACTGAAAAGCACTAAAAGCCTGGAGCAGTTCTGAAGAAGAAACATCTACCTAGAAAAACACCAGAAAGTACAGTAAATTTCATTTGTTGCATTCAGTTAAGAAAACAAACGGGGAGCTCTAAATGCTCGAGTCCACGAAATGGCTGTTCTGCAAGAATTTAAAATGGCACAGGCCTCTTGCACGTGTCAAAAAATAAACAGTACTTTCTGCTATCTAAGGAAGGAGTGAAAAGGAAGTTAAAAGCAGAGGTCACCTACCGAGCAGGAAGAGAGTGAGCAATGCCCATTCACACAGGATTTTTAGTTCTCATCCTCTCTCCTCAGAAAAAGTAACCACAAAGGAACAAATATAAATTGTGCATCTTTTTTTCTCCAAGTAAATTCATCTGGAAGTTACCTACAGGGTAGAAATGCAGTCCAAACTGCCCCAACAATTTCATACAATAAGCGTATCTTATTTTTCTGAGTTGTAATACCAGTCATTTTGTACTCAAAAGCTGTATTTATGTCAATAGGAGTGCATTTAAGTTGTTAATTCCCCACACTTCCTAATCTCCTTAGCTCTGTAGCTCCTACTGCCATTTCTGCCCTCATGATCTTCAAAATCCCCCCAGTGCAGACAGCCCACTGACCCTCGAGCCAAGTGCTCTGCTCCCTGGAGCACGCAAGAGATAAACTGCTGATCACCGTACATAACTCCTAACCTATATTGTTTTCACCATTACATGACAAGGAACATGCTACAAATAAGAAATCAAACAGAAAAATCCCAAGTCTTTCCAAGTGTATTAATCTATTTCCCTCATAGATTGACTAGAACTTCAACCCCCATATATTTATGTAAGAGGCCACAGTTTAACATCAAACACACGAAGAATAGCTTATTACACCTCTAAGATTAAACTGGGACAGTAAATTTACCTCTAACTGTAACCACAAGACTCATGAACCATTTTGGCTTTTGAACTACACCATTTTGAGAAAAAAAGGTATTAACCTCAAATGACACTATCAATTTCCTCCTTTCAAAACACTTGTATGGAGCACACACCATAGAAAATACTAAAAACTGAAACAAAACAAAAATGTATTATGAGTTTTAGACTGCAGAACCACAAGTTTAGTGAGAAACCACCATACCAGCAGGCAGCTCATGCAACAGGGACCCTGCCCCCATGCTGAGCAGGGCCATGCTACCTGCAAGATGGCTCGCCATTTTCTCTTGTAGGCGCCCTGTCCAGAGGGTAGGCGGTGCTCAGCGGATCAGGCAACTGATTCTGTTGATGAAAGACACTGTTTCTTAGGTTTTTGTGGGGTTTCTGTTTTGTTTGCTTTTTAAATTTACAAGTCAACCATCAGCCTCTGAACTGCCAAGACAATCCAAGCCTCAGTGAATAGGGGAAGAAACTCATTTCCTCAAAGTCCCTTGTAGGGAGGAGCCTCTCAGAATGCAACTCTTAAATAGGTAAATTACACACACACAAAGCGGACGTGTTAATGACTACACCTACGTTTTCTTGGGACCTTGAAGCATTGCTCCCATTCTACAGATAGGGGAAAAAATGAGACTTGTATGAAAACACACGTGAATCAGTGAAAGATCAAGTTTAATGCTAAGGGGGAAAACAGTATTTTAAACTTTGTACTCATCCTTCTTACAGCATTGCTCTGAAACCTGTTGATGCTTACAGTATACATTAAATTCAGTTGCAACTGTGTACTGCACGTTTTTAAAATTCAGCACTCACCCAGTTCACAGACAAAGAAATATCCTATGTAACCAAAAATTCGGTTTTAGTGTTGCTCAGCATTATCATTAAAGAAATCTGCATTACAGCCATTTCTCCTATCCAGTGCTCATCGCCTAATTTTAAACCAGCTCTCTTTTCCGCTATACTATCGCTTTCATTCAATTTTTAGAAGAAAGAAAGAAAGTAGGGATTTATCATTCCTTTCAACACAGTCTTTTCCTGAGAACTGCCCATCTTGCAGGCTGAATGGAGAACAGACTTCATGGAACAAAGTCAGTGATCATGTGAATAAAATTTTGTTAACATAAATAGGCAATGAGAAATTAGGAAAGGGCAGAGTTATAAATCTAAAATAAATAATATTTTTATTATAATNAGTGTGATGCAAATTATCTTCCTCAATTGACAGGAGATAAAGCAGCACTTCTCTTTAAAAAAAAAAAAAAGCTCACACCAGAGGCAGGGGAGGACCATGAAATCCCTTGGATGGCTGAAGCCAGGATTCCTGGAGCAGACTTCGTACAGCCAACTTGACAAACATAAAAGCCAGTCCTATCAGAAGGGAGTAGCACACCTTACGAAGAGCTGACAAGTTGGCACACGTTTCACCTGGAATACATATGACTGCTTCCTTACCTCCAGGTCTGGGGGTAATGCAACACCAAGATAACCCCAAGGGAGATTTTTTAAAACAGAATAAATCTATAAACAAATCTTTAACGGACATAGAATCACAGAATTGTCAAGGTTGGAAGGAACCTTTAAGATTATAGAGTCCAACCATTAACCTAACACTGCCAAAAGCACCAACCAACCATGTCCCCAAGCACCACATCTACCCCTATTTTAAGTATGTCTAGGGATGATGACTCAACCACTTCCCTGGGCATCCATGTTCCAATGATCGACAATCCTTTCTTTGAAAAACTTTTTCCTAATATCCATCCTAAACCTTGTCTGGTTGAACTAGAGGCCGTTTCCTCTTGTTCTACTTGCCTGTGACTTGGGAGTACAGTATCTCTACAACCTCCTTTCAGGTAGTTGTAGAAAGTGGTAAGGTCCCCTCTCAGCCTCCTCTTCTCCAGACTAATCAACCCAGTTCCCTCAGCAGCTCTTCATAACACTTGTGCTCCAGACCCTTCACCAGCTTCATTGACCTTCTCTGAACACACTTCAGCACCTCAATGTCTTTTCTTGCAGTGAGGGGTCCAAAACTGAACACAGTATTTGAGGTGCTGAAGTACAGGGGGGCAAGTCACTTCTCTAGTCCTGATGGCTACACTATTCCTGCTACAAGCCAGGGTGCTACTGGCCTTCTCAGCCATCTGGACACCCTGCTGGCTCATATCCAATTGGCTGCCAACCAATACATCCAGGTCCTTTTCCATCAGGCAGCTCTGTGGCCACTCTTCCCCAAACCTGTAGCGCTACATGGGGTTGTTGTGACTCAACTGCAGGACCCAGCAGTTGGCCTTGTTGAACCTCGTACCCTCAACTTTGGCCCATCAATCCCGCTTGCCCAGATCTCTCTGTAGGCTCTACAGAGCAGGAGGCTTCCTACCCTCCAGCAGATCAACACTCCCTCCCTACTTGGTGTCATCTGCAAATTTACTGAGGGTGACACGACTTGTCACCAGCCACCAACTGGATTTAATTCCATTCACCACCACTCTTTAAGGCTGGCCATCCAGCCAGCTTTTTAACCCAGCAAAGCATATGCCAGTCCTAGCCATGAACAGCCAGTTTCTCCAGAAGGATACTGTGGGAAGCGGAGTGAGAGGTGACCTAGAGGTTCCAGAACCGAGACAGGTTAGAAACCATCAGTTAGAAAAGTCAGACAGTCCAAACAAGACCAGTGCCTGTACTGGCAGACAAGGTTAAAACCCTGACAAGTCTGTAGATGTGCACACACTACACTCTCTGTCCCAGCAGATCCAGGTCTGCTGCTTTAGCAGGCTACCTATCTCAGCCACGAAAAGATAACTGAAATATCGGAACTAGGAAAAGCAACTGAATAAAAACACATCAGGAAAGAGAAAGTTTCACCAACAGCCTTTCCCAAGCTGGAGGCCACCAGTGCCCCACAGAGGCAGCAGCTGCTGGTACCACATGGCAACAGTCAATACGTATGCCCAGTAACAAGTCTACACACTGAGGAACTTCTAAACACAAGACACAAAGGACTGAGTACACCATGCAGGCTTTGGTATAACCAAACCAATCAGTTTAGTCTCTAATGAAACCCTAAGAGCTAGTCACACTATACATTTTGGTGTATCATTAATTCACTATTTTCATTATTGCTTTCATATAAAAAAGTGTTGTTCTGCAAGTACGACATGCCAACATGACTATTTACCAAGTGAGACAACTCATGCTAAAAATTACTTCTTTTGCTAAAAATAAACTCTTCTGCCCAATATCTTCAGATCATTCACAGAGTAATGAATTCTGTGACTCAGTGGATGTAACAAGACACAATTGTAATGACCTGTCTTGATTTAAACCTAAAAAAAATGAGGAATTTCCATTGTTAAAGGCTGAAAAAATACTAACAAAATCTGCTATTTCCCAAGAATTCCTCATCTGAACCTTTATCTACGACACTCTTAGAAATGGCTTTCACCTTTCCTCAAGTTGGCACAATGGGTGGTCAAGCAGAATTTTGACACTCAAGCTAAACCAACATTCCTCTCTAGAATTTCTAGATGCCGGCACCTGCAGCTGTGAGTGCCTAAATGCATGGTGCACTCACCATTGCTGCTGGCTCTACAGCAGGAGAGCTCCTGCCTGGTGACATGCCATGGGACACAACAGACTCTCAGCTACATCCCTGCACAGTCGTGTCACCCAGCTCACCTCCAGCTAAGTGTGAGCAGTCAACATTCGAACATCCAGAAGGTTTGGTTTCTACCCCATCAACCTGCTCCCGTAATCAAAGATCTACCCTCCGTCCAGCAAAACTGACACCATGCACAAATGAAAGCCAAGCAGGGGGACCGCGATTTGAGGAGGAAAACGGCAGTTTAGAGAAGCAGGAGGAGACTGCAGGTCACCCTTGTGGGCCAGCCAAGGGACCTGCTCTAGGAGGGAGCACACATCCCACCTGGAGAGCCATAGGGATGGTGGAATGCATAGCCACATTCTGCAGCTCCTGACAGTCACTGGTACTGCTACCTCATCACTTGTTCCCCTTAGAAAGACGGGATTTCAAAGCCACAAGAATAACAGAAAAAGGTAAAAATAGCAGGTTCTCTCTCCCTCTCTTTTTTTTTGTACTCACAAACTTGAAGGAAAGAGAGAGATTTAAGGAAAACAGCAGGAAGGTGGTGTCAGACGCTGGCAGAGACTGGTGCCTGTTGTTTGCACTTCTCTAGAAAAGAAAAACAAGTGAAAGGCTCGGAGAGAACAGCACGCTGTGATTTAGCCAGGAGAACAAATCAGGTCAACTTTCAATCACACGACATGAGGGGGGAAAAAAATAAATAAATCACTATTAAGGTCACTTACTGGAAATTATTTTGTTGTCACAGCTTCAATATTTCATTCCCAAATTATGATATATGTTGCAAGTATAAAAAATAGGGAGAAAAATACAAGAAATATTATTAATATATAATCTAATATACAACCAGACTCTCTTTTCTTGTGAGCTCTACACGTCTCTATTCTACTGTTTAAAAGTGAATAGCAATATATAAAGGTAGAACTCAAAACTCAAGATAGGGCAAAACAATCAGCCAAATTTTGTATCATCTGCAATACTTATCAGCAGGTTTAATAAAATAAAGTATCTGAAAAAATTAAACAAGTTTTTTAGAAGTATGTAATAAGACACACAGGAATTTAGAACATTTTTAGTAAAAAGCAGCTGAAGTTTTTGTGTAAGCTTAGCTTATTTATAAGACTGCTGTGGAGTATGGGGGGGGTGGGGGTGTCCTAACAACAACAACAACAACATTAGTATTCCTAATGATTAAGACTTCAAGCACACATTTTGTATATATATATATAAAAGAGTGTATGTGCACTATATATAAAATTGCCTCTTCCTTAATACTTGGATGTTTTGGACATGACAATATGGATCACACAAGAGATTGGGGAAAAAAAAAATAAACATCTATGGATGCAGCATACAAATTACCATCTAACAAGGAAGCAACAACCATGATATTTGCCTTCCGTAGTTTGAATACTGGTGTCACTCCTCTTAGGCATTATTAGTATATTAGTATCACAATCATTTACTACTACAATGTAATTAGAAAGAGGCAATATGCAGTCTGATTATATAAGTAGAGGTAAATTAAATAGGCAATGAACTTCACAAAAAGCAATCACATACTGAAGCAATAACATGCATGGCAAAAAGTGCTTCTTGTATCTCATTTAAAAATCCTAACCCTGCATCTTTAGGAATTACTTCTATTTGTATCTCATAGTAACTTTAAAATATGAAAAACCCACTCCTCCTAATGGCCCTTCATAATCCTAATCCTAAAGTACAAAGGTGCTATAACAAGAATTACTCCACTTCACTCAAAGGTAAACCTTGTAGAAAATTTGCAAGATAGCCTTTTACCATAGTCCAGTACTGCGAATAAGAATACTGAAACTAAAATGCAACACTAATAATCAAAAAGTTTCTAAAACATGTACCAAAGAGAGCAACCACTCCCCCAAATAACAGTCAGTTCAAGGAATAACTGACTTGCAAAACAAATAAAAAACAACCCAAAAACCTAATAGTGATTAATACCAGTAAATCTACTTTTAATAATCTATAATCACCACTACCACAACTAAAACAAAATAAATAAATTACTTTATTAAGATAATCACACCACCTAGACCACCACCACTCTTCTCACCACAATGTAAGTTCTCACCTGGCTGGTGAAGGGAACAAACCCTGGGGTGGGGGCAGGAGAGAGAAGCAGGATGCTTTCCGGGATATACTTTAGCAATAACAAAGGACTTTTACTTTGAAAAGTTTCAAAACTTTTGATACATCTTTTAATACAACTGTTAAGTGATCTGTTAGATCATTACCCATCAAGACTGCAAGAATTTGCCAAAAAATTAAGGTCTCCAGTGTAATACCTGCAAAATGTTTCCCTACATAAACTAACATAACATTTGTAAAAGATAAAGAAACAAAGCTATTTCAAAGTTACTCTTTTTTTTTTTTACCACACAACGTATTTATTAAGAGAAATGGTTTCATTACCATCTTCTATGTACAAATAAGGTCGGTCTTTACAATGACATATAAAGCTTGCTCTAAGTCACCATTGTCAATCAAAAATAGATTTGTTCTGTCTAAACAAATAAATGTATTTTTAATTATAATTCTGTATATATTAATTTAAAAATACAAGTTTCTACTGCTGTTAAATAGAATGTTAATTATAAAGCGTGGATTTTATTTTCAATTGCTTTATAATGAAAATACCAACTTATTAAAGGACACTACTTCTCTCATCACTTTTACCAGGAATAAGCTAAGGAAGAGCAAAGACCTCAATCTCCCTGAGGACCAAAATAGGCCTTTAAAGCACAGAGTGGATAATTTCTCTTATTTGTGTATTAGGGCACAATAAAAAAAAATTTAAAATTTTAAAAAAAGCATTGGCTGCAGTATCGCTACAAAATTTAGAACAAAACTGTGCATCCTATGAGAATGCAGCATTAACTAGAAAAAACAATACTTAACAAATACAGCTATGCAGTGTAAAGGCCTGATTAGATTAAGCCACAGGGGTGAAAGTATTACAAATCCTACTTGTAGCATCATCTGAGTTTGTCTCCATAGAACCAAGAGCTGCAAGAGTCCCATGGTAGTGAAGAGAAATGGGATCACACAGCTTTTAACAGCAAAGGTGTCTCCCAAGGGCAGCAGAGAACCACCAAGTGAAGACCAGCATCACAAATTATATTATTGCAGACTTCCAGAGTTACAAAGAACAACTTACATATTTATTTGTATATTTAACATTACTTTCTTATTTGTTGCCCTTATGCATGTAATTCATTCTTACTTATCAAAAATAAAATAAAGATTTGCAATTCACCAGAAGCTATAGCTGCAGAACACAGTGCTTAAAGCATGTATATGCTTTGAGCTCAAGGTACAGTCATAAAATAGTTAACTAACTAAAAAGTTGGGTGTATATGATCTCATACAATGGATTTTTGTAAAAGCATCAAGATTTCCTCGTTTTCCTCAAAAAGTATATTTTTCTTCCTTTTCTCTTATAGGTATAGCTATATTAGAAGTCCAAAGAAAGGGAATCCGCTACTTGGAAATCTCCAAGTAATTATTGTCAGGCTTCATTTCCTGTAAAAGGCACTCTGGAGTTTCTTGCCACCATCCTCATCTCTTAAAATCTAAGTGCAGAGTGCTTTGTTCTTAAGGATGTTATAAAGAATGCACCATGGCCTTTAAGTTTCCACCCACTTAAAACTGTGCAGAAGTTTTAAAGCTGAAGCAAGATACGCTGCTTAATGCTCCTGCTGCCATCTCTCAGCACATGGAAGCAGTTCCAAGGAATATTGACCTTCTCTGCAAGGTTCAGTTTCACGTAAAAGCTCCAGTATCTAGGCTTCCCTTTCCAAAATGACTAGATTCCCATCACAGCTGTGTAATCATCCAACAACCCCTATCTTTCCTTCTAAATCCACGAAACACACTCCACGCTAAAGCTAAAAAGGCCTTTAAAGCACAGAGTGGATACTTTCTCTTATTTGTGTATTTAAAAAAAAATACACTCCAGTGTTAAATGTTTGAACTAAACTTAGAGTGATAAGAATCTATGGTGAGGTTTAAAGTTTACGATCTATTAAATTCGCACAAGGGAAAAATACATTCAAGTGATATAAACTTTAACGCTCTGCTGGCAGCCAAACCCACATGTGGCTGGAAGGCACCGTCGAGCTGCCTGGATCGCAGCTCTGATGCACTCAACCCCTTTCACCAGCAACCACCTCTGCCATTTTTGTTTCTTCAACCACTTCAACACTTGTTTTGCTTGGAACTGCTAAAAAACAATGGACAACTGGGAAAGCAGGAAAGCCTGGCTTTCTTCTCCAAATGATGAACAAGAAGGAACAGCAACTGGATTTTGATCTATTAACTCTGAAGCTCACAAGGTGGGGTGACCAGAAATAACGGACTCATTCCACAAACTACAGACAACTCCACTTACTATGGTTTAACCATAAAATGCATTTGGATGTATTTGGATGTATTTCTTCTTATGTATCTAGCACAATTAGGATTTGTTTTATTTCACTAATGAAGTTAGTGCAAAGCTGTCTAAAGCATGGGGAATTATGTTTCTTAAACCTTAAGAATCTAAACTGTGTAACTACCTACATAAATGCATATAGATGTGTACTCTCTTGCCTAGCAAGAGGCATGATCAAATTAGACCAATTAGAATCAACTTTTCTTTAGGAAAAATAATTAAGCACAAATGCAAAATAAAATTAAAAACAATTATTTAATCAGGATTTCCTGCTCGCTGATTTAAGTCATGATTAAAATTAGTAATATAATCACTCTGATTTCAGTCAGTCCCTCCTGCATGGGCCCAGCCCCAAAGGTTCGCACAGCCCCAGCCTTCCCCCATCTATCTTCAGCACGCCCAACCTCACTAGAGCCCTTCTCCATTCTTCTGGGGCTAAGTTTGACCGAGGTCGATTAAAGCTTACAAGCATTCATGTTCCTGCCACCTACCACATCCTCCCCAGAGAAAAGCTGGTTGCCAGGATTTTTCTGCTGGCATATCCTGGTGCTCTGCTCAGGAATGAAAGGAAGGAGTAAGACCTCCGAAGAGAATGTGCCTGGGAAGGAAGCAGACCCTTAGTTTCTATCCCAAACAGAGCATCTCAATAAAGATGGAGTCAGGATGAAGGGGAATGCAAGACCCAAAATACGTTCTGATGCTTTGACACTCACTAAACCATCTCTACTGCTACTGAACTCAATCTTTAAGTACTGAACATAAAGTGTAGTATTCGTTCCTTGTTATCTTCAGCAACCATTATAAGTTTTCCACTTGAAAGCCCACCCAATAAACTGGGTTATACTTGGCGGCCAGCTTCTGTTTAACTGCTCTCCAGCGATCACAACTGGAGCACCGGCAACCTCAACAGAAACCTTGACCGCTCTTCTTCCTTTACCCACCTTCACCTCCACTCAGCGCAATCTGGCAAAACCAAATTCCCTTTGCCTCTTTTACAACTGAAACAAACCAAGCCAAACAGTTCACAAACTTCATAAACATAAAGCTTTTCTTCCCCTATTCTGTGCTTCTAAGTTTTAATTTATGTGTACCGCATAAACACAACTACTAAATTCCACAGAGGCAAGAAACTTAGTATGGAAGTAATTGGGACTGGGACCAAGCACAACCGCAAACCACAACCTTGTATCAAGAACACAGAAAGCATAAAGGGTAATTTAAGCCTATCATATTTCTGTAACCTCCATTCTTCAGGTAGCAAAATGCTACAGACCTAACTTTGATTGTGATGCCCATATATACAGTAGCCTTTTCCAGGAGTCCCAACAGTATCTTTCATTCATTTAGGATTACCAGGCTAAATCCAAAGATTTCGTCAAGACAATTCCAGACCAGAGTTGCTACCAATAAGCAAGTTTACTTCAGCTTGTTGAAGAACTTACTTGTTGAAAGAAAAAGCAACCAAGAAAAAAAAAAAGTATAAGGGGGAAAAAAGAATGAGAGAAATAACAAGCTTTTTATTTTAATGGAGATAATAGTAATAAATAAATACAGCCTGTCCTTAAAGATATTGATCCTCTCTCCATTTAAAACGGACTAGGTTAATGGAAAATTCCATTCCAGGCAAGTTAAACAGAATTAAAACAAAACCATCACCCAAGGACTAATTTGCACTATTCTCTGCAGCACTTGCCTTTTAGAAAACCAGATTCAAACAAGGGCCCGTATTAAAAAAATAAAAGGTCATCTTTTCCCATGTCTCATTCGGGCACACTATAAAATCTCATGGGAATTTAGCATAAGCATCAGCTCACTACGCAACAGACATCTGCAACAAAACCACCAATAATATCACAAGCTAGAATCTGTGCCTATCAGTGGAACAACACAAAGTCTTACACAACACCTGCTCATGCTACAGCCAGTCTAAATAATCTTTTATGACTGCTGTGCTCATCCTAAGTAAAAATATACCATCATCTTTAAACACAAAGTGTTACCATTCTTCTCTGCTCCCACGCAAACTGGCCAAAGCCATTAAAATCTCAATCTACAGTTGAATGATAAAAAACAACAAACTTCCTGAGGACTTACTGGTTGAGCAAACAAAGTAGCTGACTTTTTACACTATAAGCAAACAACAGAAAAAAATAACCCCGCAAGTTTTAATAACATCAGGTAACTTCCATGTTCATAGACTAATACTCTGTATGTAGTATACCTGACACAACCCAGCATCCAGAAACATTTTCTAGACTGGAAACTTAAGAAGGAAATAAATTGTACCTTTATGCTCAGACAAACAGCTATCACTGTATTTTATATAACAATAAATACAAATAAAATACATTTATCAATAAAAAAAACCAAACACCTTACTGACAAAATTTGCTACACCTCTATCAATTCTTCTAAGAGTGACAAATACATGTCATGAGTTTATTTACAATTTTGTCATCACATGTTACTTTGGGTTCAAATCTGAAAACTGAAATCCACATTCTTGCTGTGGTAATTCAAGGTTGTCTTTGGCGTTCTGTTTTGCTTTTAGTAAAGTGTTCAAAGCCAACAGCACACTCAAAAAATAACTTGCAAAGCATCATGCTTGACTACCAGACACCGTGGCACTGTCCCCAACCTCAGAAGAGAAACTATTCCAACAGACTCATATGTGTCTCCCAAAACCTCTTCTGTCCCTCTGCCTTGTCTGCAACAGCCTGAACATCCCCCATTTACAAAACAGTACTTTCCAGCTACATGCTTTAGTCTTAGTTACATGCATCAAGCAGCCAAAAGTCAAGAAACTCTGAATATGAAGTTGAGTGACTGCAATTGTGTGAACTTTGGCACAAGACATAGACACATAATCATATACTGTGTGTAAAATAATACTCCGTAACAGTCCTCTTAAAATTCCTGATAGCATCTACTGCAGGGCTCTTGAATAAGCGACCACATATCCCACACAGAAGTTATTGGCATATAAAACAATTGACAGAACTACAGACATTTACAAGCTATAGTGAAATGCAAACAAGAGACAGTTCTGATACAATAAAAGCGTACAGACACCATTGCATTCAAGTCCACCCCAGTCCTTTCATTGTAAAGCCATAAAACATGAATTCAAATCCATACAGTTAAGCCATGACGCCCCTGTAAGTCAAGATATAGGAGAACGTAAAACCCAGT
Organism: Nycticryphes semicollaris; assembly: GCA_013400055.1. Taxonomy (NCBI): domain Eukaryota; kingdom Metazoa; phylum Chordata; class Aves; order Charadriiformes; family Rostratulidae; genus Nycticryphes; species Nycticryphes semicollaris. The sequence goes on from VXBJ01002467.1 coordinate 1,447,198, forward strand.
AAAAAATAATGCTGAAACGTTGGAGTGCATTTCAAAAAAGACTAATTCTGTTCTTTAATTTCACCTGTATTTCCCAAGTAGTCCCTTTCTGATACTAACAAGGCATTAAATTGTTTTGGGTTTGTTTTTTTTTTTTAAATAACTTTGTCCAATAGTTATATACGTCAGGGCTTTTCTTTTTGCTTTTCTGTATTAGAGCTTCAGAAAACGTTTTTAGGACTTCCTGAATAAGGGTGCTGGAGGCTTCTGTTCTTATTAAATCAGAATCTTTAAAAGGCAATGAGAAGTGGGCTCGTGCCAAACTTTCGCAGTGAATCACAGGTAAGGTGAGATAAACCACAGCACACGTGGTGCGCTCAGCAAAGGCCTGCGCATCCGATGGCAACATGGGCGAAACAGCCACAGAAGCCGACCAAGGGGATTCGAGTCATAAACCAATGCCTGTAAACATACCGACACGTTTATACTTCAGAGCCCATTGCTTTCAAAACAAGACGTACATACATAAAGGAAGGTGTGAACGCAAAATATAAACCCAAGCATGGCTGGCAGCCTCTGCCAATTTTCAAACACAACTACCTAGCGAGGACGCACAATTATCATGACCCGGGAACACGGTGCGAATATAGTACATTATAGAACCAAGCACACACCAGCTTTTTGATTATTCTGTACCCCCTGGATCTGTACTAGAGGGCATAAATTACAGTACCCAGGAGAATCCAACAGTGTGAGTTGTAAGAAAAAAAAAAAAAATAGTAAAAAGCATCATCATCATTGCGTTAAAAATTCGCTTCACAAAAATGTTTTCCCTTGCCTAAAGAGAGGTACTCAAGGAACATCATTTTTCTTTAAAATGGATAGACATGTAAGTTGTGCTGCAATAATCATTTCAGACTTGTATGCTGGCTCCATCCAAAAATACCCCACATATACACTCTGCATGAGTATTACACGCATGCATATTCATAGTAAGCGTTGCAATTCTGAAGAAACCTACTCGTCATAAACTTGAACTAGAAATTTGGCTGCTGGTGGTGGTTTTTCCAAGAGCTTCAGTTTCCCAGAGAAGACAAGCACAAAATGCCTGCCACTTTACTCAGCATCTTTACCATATACCATAATTCCTTTCCAGATATTTTCTAGAGCATTTCATGTCAATCTACCTGCAGGAGCGTGTGCAAAAGTGACACAGAGTGAGACAAGTCTGACAACTACCGGCATGGAAAATGGAGAAGCAGGGACTGCGTTCTGTGTTTTCAGGATGTCGAATCCTTGTTACCAAGTCCTCACTTCGCTTACCAGCAGCAGCAGCAACAACAACAACAACAAAAAAAAAGAAGCAAGCAAGCACCTACAGGAAGACTTGAAAAACAAAGACTCCCCGTTTTCACTATTATGTCTATTTTGAGTTAGCAAGTTTCCTGCTTGGGCGATGACGTTTCTGCAGATGCTACAAGAAGCGTTACAATAGCATACATTAAACTGGGGCAAATGAAGTGAAATTATACAAGTGCTCGGCATGCAAGTATCCGCGTATAAAAGTTCTCCTCCACCACTACTCGGCGTTCAGCAAGTACTCATTTTCGCTGAAAGCGCCGAGCAATCCACTCGCTGTATAACTGCTACATCTTGTGGCAATACATCTCAACGCAAGGAGGAAAACCAGACAATACCCGAAAGGGAACAGCGAAGGGACTTGTTTGCTCATAACCTTCATACAGATATTCCCTGCAAACACCCACAACACCCTGCTGTCGCTGTCGGTGTAACACAAGAGGGGAGGAGCAGGGGAGGGAGGAGGAAAATATTATCATCCAAGGCGTGATGGAGGACAGGAGAAAGTTGCAGTCATTCCGCGGTGGCCGTGAGGCGCCCTGTCACTTCTGGCCGGAAAACCGGCCGCCCCCGCGGGCGCCTTCCCCGTGGGGACGAGCCCTCCTCCGTTGTGGGCCCCTCTCTCCTCCCCACCTCCATGATACCAAAAGTGCCCGACTCCCTCCATCCAGCGACAACGGCCGCATCCTCCGGCGCAGCACTTTTACTTGGCCGCTGGCGGAAAGGGAACCGCTTTCGGGGAAGGAGGCGGCCAGCGGCCGCCCGAGGAGAGCCGCCACGGGAGGCG
>VXBJ01002467.1:1449981-1503264 GCA_013400055.1 Nycticryphes semicollaris
CCCCCCCGCGCGCCCCCCCGCGGCGGGGGGGGGGGGGGGGGGGGGGGGGGGGGGGGGGTGGAAAGGCGCGGCGGCTCGGGTGCGGAGCCTGTGCGTTCACAGGGGTCTGCCGGATTCCAAATGTTTTCCCGAACAGGACGGTGTGGCGGGGCGTGCGTGTATGTCCCCCGCTTCGACGCTGTTGTCCCGAGGGAGGAGGTGTCGCTCTCCAGCCGTAACCTGCCTGGCTGCAAAAGCAGCGGCTCCCGGCAGAGGAGGTGAAAGCCGGGCAGGAGCCATGTGCCAGGGCCCGCCAGCCCTCGCCCAAGGGGCTGAGGCACCAGCCCTGACCTGGGCATCTTGTGAAATCTACCTCTCCGCCTCGAGTTAGGCTAAAGAGCAGGCATAGCGGAATTTAAACCCGATTTTCACTTTTTCCTTCCTTGTTACTCATAATTATATGCGAGATTCACAACGAAGTAAATTCTGGAACAAAGCCTTTTAATTTATGAATGCAACTCGAGTATGACAATGACTCTGGTTACTCCAAACAAAAAAAAATAATAAAGATGGTTTGCAGATATATTGCATTCTGCATATATAAAGAAGTATATTCATCAGCTAGGCATGGCGCTCATTTTGTGGTTGCTGTGTGGAGACATCCTGGCCATCTACTAACCTACTTTCCCTTCTCTTTGAGAACGGCAGGAATAGATTACAAATGTTGGGTTGCAGATCTGTGCACAGCAGAGATATTACCAATTCTGTCTTTTCCTTTTAAAGTGGCATCTGTCAAATTATCTAAGATCTTCACCTCCCACAAGTATACAGCATAGCTGCAAGTTTCTTAGCAATTTGGTATTAACTTGAAGTAAAAATTAGTATGTTTACTTGCTAAATAAGTCTGTTCCTGAACATATATTTAGTAACTTTTTGTCAGAGAGAAGTGATTTGATATTTCAACCAAGACTTACTTGTTTTTAAGGACTTGATCTCAAGAAGACTTCTCAGGCTCTACCTAAGCAAATTACACCAGGAAATTGCTAGTACTTAGGCATGAAGTAAAACGGCGCTCTTTCACTCAGACTGCAATATTAATATTTAGCAGCTGGCATAGAAACTTCTTGCAAGGTTAAAAATAAAGCATATTCATAATCCCACAATCCATACAATAGCATCAGTGACCGTGCACCTGGTTTCCTGATGAGTAGACCGCAGCATGCTGGTTTTAAAATCTGCCAAGTAAGAAGCAATAAGGTAAAGAAACTGGGTTTCTTTGTTTGTACTCACTTGCATCCACTTAATACACACATACCCCTGCTACCCTTACAAAAACATACATAAACAAGCATTCTTTCAGCCACTTCTGCTTACAAACTGTTGCCTCTAGGTCGTTCCACCGATAGGGTTGGGACTCCGTGCTTAAATGAAGCATCAGTCACATCGACTAAGGCAACAGGATATTAAAAGGAAGATCCCATTCATCACTTCCTCTATCAGACATGCAGTTTAAATACTATAAAAATGCAAGATGTCTTTTAAACTCTCATAAATTAGCAGCATGAAAAATAATCAAATTTTTGCAGTATCTTACCCTGCATTAGAAGGTGCCTCACCAAGGGACCAGAAGTGAGTGGGCACGTACTGGAGGACTCCCCACCAGAGCACTCGTTAAACACAGCGCCTGCTGCTTTGGCAGAAATGGGTACCTGCTGCAAAATTACAGGTTGGGGTGTACTTTTTTTAATACAGCAGAGCTGCAACTCTTGTTTTTCTGAGCTGTTGATGCAGCTTGAAGGCAGAGTGTGAATTATGTAGATCATCTCCAGATGAGACAATCTCTACAACTTTAAAAATACATGGAACTAGTATACCTCCCCCCTGTAGTTCATAGAAAACCTACTTTCTTAATGTGTTAGTGCTGACACCAATTTTAAGGTATCCCTTTATTTGTAAAGCCACACTGCTTCAGTGTTACCAGTTTAATAGTATCACAGCAGGAGAGAAGAACATACTCATTCATACCTTTTAGAAATTTCCAAACATATTCTAAAAGACTTCCCTTATTGCATAGCCTCATAAGTGTACATAATGCTTTTCCTTGAATGCCCTGCCTTCATTTTGCAATAAAACTTTATGGTCCAGTGGCCATATGGATAACCTCTTTCTCACAGTGGCGAGCAGTCAGTTAGCTCAGTGGCACCCACCTAAAGTGTTAAAAACTAAATACAACTCAGATTGTACTGAGTGAGTATTACTCATTCATTTTAAAAAAATATAATAACTATTAGATCTTTTTCTTTGCCTTCTAGATGTCAGGAACAGAACAGTCTGCTTATCAAAGTTTCCTATGTAACCGTTGCATACCATCAACATCAGGCATAACTTGAGGTAAGAGATACAGGGAAATCCCCTTCCGGTGGCCTTGCACCAGATAATAATGAAGAAGGTGCCACATACCTACCTACAAGGGAAAGCTTGACTCCAGGAGAAGCCCAAGAAAGCTCATTTAGTTTTGCTAATTGCTAAGGAAGAGGACCTCAGAATTCAGATCAGAATGGAGAGAAGTGAAATGGCCATGTGCTATTTTCCTTATGAGACTGCATTGAACGGAAGTCAGCAAGGCTTATCACAGTAGTAACCCTCAAATCAAGGACACTTGAAGAACAGCAAAGCATCATGAAATTTCATTATTCCAAAGATAAAAAAGCCAAGCAACAAAAATCTTGAAAAACATTAAAATTGTGAGAGCTTTCAACTTTGCTATTGGAAGTATTTGTGCAAGAAACTTTTATCATAGTAAGTTCACAATCTAATCCCGAATCTTTAGAGAAGTGAAGTTAACTGGCAGATAGCAAAGGAAAAGGCTTAAAGAAAAGAATTGATGGGCTGCACAGTGAAAAGAAGGAAGGTTACAGCAGGAGTGAGTTTCTGGAGACATCTGCATTGCATCTATAAAGATAACCATGTGCTCATGTCAAATGTCAATTTCAGAACTTTTACATACATCCTTTACACAACAAAGAGACATCATTTCAAACATTACATGTAGTAAAATCCAGAGTTTATCCCAGATGTTTTTGAAGAAGAATATGCTTTGATTGTGGGACCAACTACAGAGAGATGATAGTTTCTTCCCTATTCTGAGACCTTCATCACTCACAGGCCCCAAACACATTTTGGTGTCTTCATGAAGAATATGTAGGCTATTAACATCAAATAACAATGTTCTTAATAACTGGGTATGGCTCTTGTTCCCACCAAAATCAATTTGATACTCATTGACTTAGGTTTCATGCAAGTGACAGGTATTGCAATACCAGGGAATAGGTCAGGTAACCGATTATATGAATAACACGTTACATAGAGGTTCTAAATAAGACTATTTTTTAATTATGTCAATAATTGGAAGGAAGGCCTCAAATTCATGGGACAATCAGAAAAAAGTAGAGGTAGAAGAACAGCTTGATTTAGCAGGCTTGTACTTCTAGGAACGAAAGTCAACAGTTTGCAGAATTATGAAAAATGACAACATCTCTAGAAAAGTATTAAACGACATGCTTCCAATCTTAAATCAGTCTCTATAAGCCACAGATCAGGAAAATGACAGGAACCAGAGATCATTGGTGTCTTTACTTCAGATGCATTTGGTATCTATTTCCTTCACCTGCTTCTTTTGCTTAAGAGTTCTAAAATATGCCCCGAAAGGGTATTACATCTCTTCTTTTTACCTTTTAATATATTTAATCAGAAGTATTTAATATGTTGCCATCTTCCATCTTCTTGGACTTGGAGCAAGTTACCTTCTTCAACAGACAGCAAAGAAACCCAGCCTTGTTTTCTATGCTTTTCTCAAACAAGCTATTATCTTCTGTAAGCACTATTCAAGTCTTTTGCTGTAGCCCATCAATTATTTGCAGTGCCCATGAAACCGAGGTTTGGTTTGTTAAGAAGGCTTCAAATTCTTTCTTAGTTCTGTGTCATCCCAGAACTCTGGATAATAGATCGGTAGCAGTATTTTTTTAAAGCATAAACTACTACAGTATGCCACACTGTATATTTGCCAGAATATTTGCCAGTATATATGAATTTTGTACGTAGACACATGTATACATACATTCACCCACCCCATATACAGAAGGACATATACACACCTTATAACAGTGCCAACACCAGTAGCCAATCTGATTTAACTATCATAGTAAAAACACATTCTTTTAAGTAAATATACATACTGGTACAGCAGATGGAGTAGAAAACACCTAAATTATTTCATCATCAAAATGATATATTTATGACATTTCTAGGTTAGGTGGAATGTAGTATGCTGGGAAAACATAACTTGGGACAAGAAAATACTGTTTTCTGTCTTGGTGAATGCCGGAAGTTTATAGCTCAAACACTTTGCCCTTCCTTCTCCTGACACAGTTGACCACAAGTATGGGCCCTCCCTGTATCAGACCAATGTGCTCCTGGCCAGTTGGGCCCGAAATGATGACTAGAATCTTCCACTCTGTGTTCTGTAGCTCAGAAGATTTAAGATGCGGTTTTGGCATGAGTACAAGGTAAAATGCCAAGTGACTGTGACAGCAAGTGCATTGCTGTGATAGAAGACCATCTCAGATTGTAAGAGCTTCTGTACCCAATTCTCACGTAGCATTTCTAATTATGAGCAAATAGGAACATTGCAATTGTATTAATTTTAGTAGTAATATTAATTTTCAAGTTTAGTTAAAGTTTTCTAAAACTGATTTAGAACAGTAATATTTTTATAGGAAAAAATTATTTAGATCTTGATTAAATCAATTTTGAGGCTCACTGAATTAGAGCTGTCTGCCTGAACCATATACTACACTACATGCTTTATAATTTTTTTAATATAGCACTTGCTAGCAACTCTGAGTTGCAAGGTAACAAAAACATACATAAATAATATACTGGAAAAAATATCTTCCCTAAATATACCAGCATATCAATATGCAGAGAAGCCAAAATGAAAAAAAATGGCATCACATTAAGCCTACATAAGAGAAATAGACACAAACACCATGTAAGCACAGACCTATTTTTATCATCCATGTAATTGTCTTAAACTGCATTTATCATACCTTTGATATCATCACCATCAGTCAGATCCAGTGATCCACCTCTGCTATGATTATTTGTATTCCAAATCGCTAAGAAGCCTGCAAACAGCTTCCCTTCCAACCAAACACAAAAATTAAATGGTGCTTGTGGGTTTTTTACCATAGAAATGGTCCTCTCGACTCCAGTCTCCCTGCTCTGGCTAGTCAGGTTATTAGCTGCAATCCAGTCAGAATTAAGGACAGCTTTGCAATCCCTTCTTGTGTATGTCATTTTAATAAAAAATAATTTGGTTTTAAATGCTCCCTGGTAAAGAAATTAAAAACCCCATCCTGATGGATGCTACATTCACTTTCTTTTTCCCCACGTCTGTTTTCATTTTATTCTATTGCTTTTCTTCCCATGTACTTCGCAATCTACTTGTCTGCTATTCCCTGCAATTTTTTCCTAGTCTCAGACTATTCCTTTTACAACACTGCTCTCAGGTAAACAGGCCCCTCTTATCTGTCAGGCTTCCTCTCCATCTTTTTTTAAGCTCATGCTTTTCCACACATCTTTCATAGTTCTGTCTCACTCTTTACACCTTATATCTTCTTTCCTGAAGTATCTGTCTTGCCTGGAGCTTATTTTGTTGCCTTTGATTTTAAGCCATTAGAGACAGACAGTGTTTGCAGAGAGCCATGTCTGGATGTGGTTTCTAATAGCAATGGGGCATGTCTTGATGCTTTTTTCAAGCAAAAGTCATACCAGTTTAGGGTTGTTGTTTTTTTTGTAATTGTTGAGTAAGGCCTTCAAATTTTGGCAAAATATCATCAACCATAAGCCTGATAGATGATGAAATATTAGATATTACAATGACAGTAGTATAATTTACAGATTCCCCGCTTCTGTTCCCTTCCAGCTCCAAGTGAGCTGTTCTGCTGCTTCACCCTGCAATGCCCCCTGTGCTAGGAACAAGGGAGTTGCTTTGCTCCATCTCATCTGACACCCACTGGTCCAGTGTCCTATCCCTGCTTCTGTCCAGACATGTCCTATTCCTCCACACACCTCCACACACACACAAGGTCTGGAAAATAGCTGTACAGGAGACAAGCTGCCCATCAGGGTACTGAGAACAACTACTTGTAACTTCAGACATTTGAGGAGACAAAAGAGGAAAGGCTGTTTTGCTTATTAGTTAATACTTCCTGATTAAGCCTAAGGTGGAAGGTATACATATAAAACTGAACATAAAACAATAAAATTAATGATATCAAAGAAAGCATAGAGTGGCAAAAAGAGAATGGGCTTCCAAAAGCAGATTTTAGTTGGCTTAGGGAATAAATGGTTGGGTAGATCTTTTGGAAGAAATTCAGAAGGAAATGAGAGCACCGAAGATTGAAAGTTACTGAAGGAAGTCTGTTAAAGGCACAACAACAGATTACCGTGATGCAAAGAAAGCATTAAAAGAGAGCAGTAAGGCTTCATCAGGAGCTACTTGATTAACTAGAAAACAAGCAGGAGTCACACAAAAATGTGGAAACAAGAACAGATGACTAAAAACATGTTCACACACACATACACACAAAGTAAGAGATATATAGGAAGGTTCAAATCTAGTATCTAACAAGACAGATACCAAATAATATGACACAGAGAAGACTAAACTATTCCATGGTATTTTTTGCCAAATGTGTCTACAAAAACCTTAGCATCAGATATGCACAGCAATTAATTTTAACAAAGGTCAAGAAGCACAGACCACAAAAGGGAGGGAATGGGTTAAGTGATACTAAGGCACACCAATTTCCGATCCTGCTGACTTAAAAGTGTCATTCAGAAAGCAGTGGATAAAGCCTACCTCCCTGTAGCCTTGCATCTCCTTTTTGGACTAGCCCAGAGCAAAAGCTCTGACTGAAATTTATGGCTGGAAATTTGTAACATTCTTCTGCGAGTTTTACAATTCCTGATATTATGGTTTCATTTACACTGAATTCCTTGTTGCCATGGAGGACTCTATTTACCTGCTCATTTTCACAAAAACTATAGAAATGCAGTACCTTTGAGACCACCGCTACTCAGTCCAGTTCAGTTGGAAAGTGAACAAGTTCAAAAGACATGGTGTGGTTTGACTGGTCATACAGTGTGATCATATAAACTGTGTTTCCATAGGAAAATGTGGTAAAAATTATCCTGGAGATAAAGATATAATAATCTTTGCATGACAATTTGGGGGAGGGGAGGGACTATTGCTTGGGATTTGTGCTTTTTTTTTACAATTCATGGAGTACAAGGGAGGTCCTGGAAGACTACAAAAGGATGAAAATACTGCCTGTCTTAGGAATTACAGTTCAATTGACCTAACTTTCATAAATGCTTCATCCATCTCTGAGGGATACTGTGATAGCTTATTAGGCAGTTAGTGTATAGGCATGAAGATAACAATAGGATAGAAAACAATTAAGCAAGAAGACGTTAAAATGTAATCTTAGGATCACTACCGCGTCAAACCGCTCTAATTTCCTTCTTAGAAAGTGCAACAGGCCTATTGAATAAGGAGGAAGCAGTAAATGTGATTCTGCGCTTTAACAAAGCTTTTCGTTGGGTCCTCTCTAATTTTGCCTGCAATATAAAAGTGGTGCAGATGAAATCAAGTAACAGTTGACACACAAGTAGTTAAATATGTCTCCCCAACAGTATTTATCAACAGTTTCCTGACAAAGCAGGATGGCAGGGCAGTAACATCCTTCGGGGATTTCTCATCAGCCCTATTCTGTTCAATTTTTCATTGAACAGCTTGGATAGTAAAACATGGAGTAGATTTGTAAAATTTGCAAAAAATCTGGAAAGGGGTTGCAAACACATAGGAAAACCAATCAGAACTCAAAATAGCTAGATAACATGAAAAACAGTACATCTGCAACAAGCTATACATATTCTAGACAGAGAAACTAAGTACTACCCATGACAAAAGCAAACCCGAGTATATCAATGTAATGTGATGACTCTTTAACAAGGCAACAGGATTGCAGAAAAGGATAGGAAGGTTCGGGTGGATTTCAAACTAAATATGAGTCAACAACATGATGATGTTGCAGAAAGGCATTTCTCATTCCAGGATGTATTAGGAAGTGTGCAGTATGTGAGATGCAGGACCTAATTATTTTGCAATCTTCAGTGCCGCCGAGGCCTCAGCTGCAGCACTCTGTGTAATTTTGGGCAATGTACTCCAAGAACAATTTCAACAATTTGAATGAAGTTGAAATGAAATCAACAAGAATGATAAGTTATTTTGAAAATATGACTTACAAAGACAGGTTGAATGAGTAGGGCACAGTTTCCTCAGAAAAAGATGACTGGGAGGAAAATGCATATTTTAAAACACAGCATAAAGAAAGCCGTGATCAACAGTTCTTTGTACCCACCTGAATTATAAAAAGTAATTGCTTAATTTCCAGCAAAGAATAGGCTAGATGAGAGAGGGGAAAAAAAGAAACAAAAACCAATCCTTTCAAATTTAAGTCTAGATTAGATGGAATAGGTTTATGGAGGTTGTGGAATCCCCTTCATTTGTGGTTTTTAACAACAGCCTACACAAACATCTGTCAGGGATGACCTAGTTACCCATTTCCTGCCTCAGAACAGGGATGGACTGGATGACCTTTTAAGGTCTTTTTCTGCCCCTCTCCTGTTTTTTTTCTGTCCTCTGTAATGATTTCAGTACTAGAGAACCTGTTTCCTTTAACTTGGCTGCTATAGGTTAGGCAATTAAACTGCTGTAGGCAGCCAGGCCCTTAGTCAAGTAAAATACGCCTCCACATAAAATAAGAAATAATTCAGAAAATGGTAAATAAAAAAAAAAAAAAAAAAGAGAGAGAGAAAAAAGAGAGAGAGAGAAAACAACAACCACTAACTTTAGCAATTTTAAAATATAAATGTGTCCAAAAAACCCCCAAAACCTCACAGATAAATAAACTCAGGATTTTTATAATGGCAAATGCTATTAACATTTTTTAGCCAGCTTGCACATATACATCTTTGCAAAAGCTTAATTTAATACTCACCACATTGTGTTAATAATGATGATAGAATTGACTGTCATATTGAGTGATGTGATCAACCACATTGAAAAAAATCATAGTGCTGTGTTAAATTTAACAAAAAAACTCCCAAACTATTCCTTAAAATATAGTTCTCTTGTCCAAAATATCCATTTATAACCACTAGGGTGTCAATTTGAGATTTTGAATACCTTTAAAATAACCAGAGTAGTCAAGGGTATTTTGATTTTAATTCTTAATATTAATCTGGGTTTATTTAAAGAGAAAAAATACCTATGATTTTCAACAACAAAAGTGATACATGAAATATGGAAAAACAACTCACAGAAAAACTGTGAATGATGCTCTGTCAGCACCTGAAGGTTATGATGGTATCATAAACCACATGAGAGCTTTTCTCCTGCGCTGAAGATGCTGTCATCGGAAACCTTCTGTGTTTATCCCCAGTAGCCTTAGGTATCACTGTTACCAGTACCTCGATAATATCAAGGTAGGCACATCAACAGAGGCACGAAGCGTCAAGCTATAGTTACAGTTGATCTGACGACACTTTAATCCTGAGAGTTAATGCAATCCCTCTTAAAGAAACAAAACCATCATTCACGTTGAAGTCTTCATGACTACTATTAAAACTTATAGATGATTTCTAAGATTTAATTTAAAAAAAAATACTTATTTCTTTTTCCATTTTTCATAACTATCAAGAAGGCCTCTTCCAGTTACCTAGCCATGAAAAAAATTCTGTTCCTGACCAACATTTTAAAATATCTATTTAAAATTACTTTCCTAGAATTTTAAAATGGCTGTTTTCAGACCAAGCCCATAGTTTACAGAACATGCATAATATAAGAGGGTTTTCATGTGTTCTAACCAACCAATCAAATAAATGATTCAATTCCTATTACTGGCCTGCAGTGGGATAAAAGGAGACAAGTAGGTGAACCACAGACGTCTGGTTCAAAACATGGGATGTGTGGCCAAAGGCCATAACATGTTCTATACCACCAAGATCCCCATCAAAAACTCCAATCAACCTGTCTAAAATAGTGTGAATTATCAGAACTACAGTAAATGGTAATTTATCCAAGACCAACATAATTCTTATGTTTGGCTCTCCTGTTTCTGGAGACAGGCGTGTTTAATTCTGTGTGTGTTTTCCAGATGCTACTAGGTGAAAAGGAACTGAGAAGAGATTTACTGAATTAGCAAGACAAGAAAGCAAAATGCCCGTTGCTTGAATCGCTGTATGGCATTTGTAAGGCAACCAAGATTACATTTCAGCCTTAACACACAACTGCATGCTGGATTTTTACAATGCAGAAATGTGAGTGGGAGGACATTGCAGGAACACTGACACATACCAATGAGACCCTTTCCATTTTTTCAATCAGATTTTTGATTGTCCTGCATGCCAAAATATAGGCCTTTCTACCCCTTCCCAATCTTGTTTAAAGCACAAAGAAGAGAGATGAACTATATAATGCAAGAATTAGTATATACTTTTGGGAAATATTGGGAAGAAAGTACCGTGGTTGTGCCTGTAAAAGTGAATTCTTATGCATGCAAAAACCCAAATGTATGTAACCAACTATGCAGTTTCTACCTACAAAATGAAAGGTTGTGCCTATAAATACCTGTCTTTGTGGGTGCAATGTATGTAGAATTGCTTCTTTTTAAACCAGCTCAAATTGAAATTGAATTTTAGGCCTTCCCATCTTTCCACCCCTCTGGTATAATACTGCATATAGAATGAATGGCATCATAAGGGAATTTGTTTGTATCTCATCTCTTTTTTTTCACCAAATTCTATTCCCAGATTGTTCCCAGCAGCTGTTCATCTAATTCATCAGCAAGAACCATAGAATATATTCAACAAGATTATACTGCTTTCATTCGGCCCCTTCAGAGAAGCAGAGCAAAAGTAGCGAAGTAGGAGAGGTAAGAATGCCTTATGTGAGTGTATAGGAAAACACAAAATTCCCACACCCCTGCAACTCAGCTAAACCTTAGTTATAGGCAAAACCGCACAATCTGCCCTTTGATGTGTTAATTGAAATCTAGCTTTACACATGGTCCCATTTTCTTCTTAACACAAGGGCTACTAGCTGCTCTTGAGAAAGAAAAAAATTAAATGCCTGTCATGCAGTTTTTCCTTGCTTACTTCAAGAACAAAGGGTTAAGACAGGCACTGAAAAGGCATCCGAGAGATCAGATAAACAAATAAAAATGCTTACATATGCGTATATGTGCATATGATGATAAGACAATTCCTAGACACCTTTCCTTATCCCCTTGCTGCAACACAGACAAAAGACAGTGTGAAGCCTGTTAGGCCTCCTCCCTTTCTCTCCTGCTGCAGATTTCAGTAGGCACAATGCTTATTAGCACCACAACAAACAGGGATTTTGTAGTTCAAGCGAATCACACCTTCCGGGGTGTAATCAATGGCTAAATGAATAAAGAAAAAAAAAAGGTCGGAAGTTAAGGACTCAAACTGCAAACCAACCCAGAAGATAACAGCAGATATTAAAACATGCCACAGCATGCAGAGATGACATTGACTCTTACCTGCACCTGATCAAAGAGGCTCGAAGATCAAACCAGACGCGTTCATCTCTCACTTGTAATTTGCTCTATAGCAGTCCAGCAGTGTTTCATGGAAGTATTAACAATCACAAAAACTACAGACGGAAAGGGATTCTGCACATCCTTCAGCCAATGCAAGATTTTTCATTTTGTATTTTTCACTCCTTGGTATCAAGCACTGGTGGGTTTTAGTGGTGGATCTGCAGTCCAGTAGCTCTCAGTACACTGGAGCATTCTTCATTATGGTCTGGCAATGTTAGCTTTGCTGATTTTTCTAGAAGGCAGAGGAGCTTTCTTTTTTTTTTGCTGCACTCTCTCATTAGCTTCCTAATTCTCCAATAAATACTAAGAGGACTGGATTAATCATTCTTGCCAATTTTAGTAGGAAGCAGTTACTGTCCACTAATAATAAATATTTATGTTTGTAGAGTTGTTTCCTCTGTTATGTTACATCTTGACCCATAGCTGTTCTTTTCACAAACAATCTGTATTTGTTGCATGTTTGTAAAAGTCAGTATCAGTATGCAGATACTGTTACATATTTTGAGGATGTCCTGTTGTTGTCTGGATAGATGTGCAATTTAAGTCCTTCATAATGACCTTATTTTGAAATATCCTCCATTTTCCATCTACATTATATTTCAATCCTCCTTTTTTAGATTGTCTCCAATTTTTTGGCCCCATTCTGGTAATAAAGTGTCTCTAACTGAATGCTTTCAGTCTGGTCTGACAGATGTATGCCAGAACGAATCTAGTATCATAGTTCATATATTAGAGAAAAAGACCAAAACTGCATCCTTTGCAACACTGATTAAGGGACAGCTTGAATCCATAAGGCATTTCAGGGCATACTGCTGAAGATGTTGCCTATAAGAACAGGAAAATTGAATGTATTGCACGTAGTATGAGAAGCCAAATATGGGCGATACTCAGCGCATAGCTCGAAACACTCTGGCATGAAATGAGGCAATGAAGTGGTCTCACTGTGCCAAACTGAATATCGCAGGATGGTGACATCTAATACCACAATGCAGAACTTTGCCCAGTCTTGAGTAAAACTTCCAGTACTTTCAGGCTCTAAAAGGACTCTCTCACCTCACATTACAGTTCTACTTCCTTCTGGTTTGATACATATTGTTTTCCACTGCATTTTTGGAAATTATTCAATAAAATAATTTTCTTCTCTTCTTAAGTTCTCTCTGCCATGTGCCCACACTCCTTCAAGTGTTTTCCTACTGGCAACCAAAAAAACCTCAAGTTTCTCTGGGAGGATCACTGCAAAAAAACTCCAGGGCCAGCTTTAGCATGAGTCTTGTTTTACCATTTACAGTGACAGAAGAACACAGACAACAGCCACTGCTGAGCTTAAAGCCACAAGGCACCACTTGATCTGAGAGTCAGCTGATTTTAAGTGTGCAATCAAATAGAGGCAGGGAAAAACCGTCTGATGTGTCAGAGCCTCCTTAATTTGGAAGAAGATTACACAGTGCACTGAAGCACCCATTAAGGCTGTTATTGCTGCATATATGTATAAGCCCAGCAGAAGGTGATCTCCACTGCTCTGGCAGGAGGCACCCAGACACTATTCAGTGAAAGAACAAGTGCTTCCATGTCATTAATCGAGCTGAGAGAAGCAATCAGGAGTATAAAGTAGAGATCCAATTTCATAGGGAGAGGCTGAATTAAATTTTGGACTACTCTAACAAGTACCTGGGGAGATGCAAGAAACTATTACGCAATATAATTTTATCTACAGGATTCATTCTCATGCAAACACGTCAAGGAGTTATCTTCTTAGCTGACATCTAAACAGCCCTATGAAAAAGAGTATGTTACTCTTACCTGGAAGATAAAGAGCAACTGTCCATAACTTGTAGGTGACATACTGGCAAAAGACCCTCTACTCTGCCCTGGTGAGGCCCCATCTGGAGTACTGTGTCCAGTTCTGGGCTCCCCAGTTCAGGAAGGACAGGGAACTGCTGGAGAGAGTACAGCAGAGGACCACCATGATGATTAGAGGCCTGGAGCATCCCTCTTACAAGGAAAGGTTGAGGGACTTGGTTTTTTTTAGTCTGGAGAAGAGAAAGCTGAGGGGGGATCTGATCAACACCTGTAAGTTCTTAAAGGGTGGATGTCAAGAGGAAGGGGCCAGTCTTTTTTCAGTGGTGCCCAAGAGGAAATGGGCACAAACTTGTACATAAGAAGTTCCATCTAAACATGTGGAGAAACTTCTTCACTTTGAGGGTGGCAGAGCACTGGAACAGGCTGCCCAGAGAGGTGGTAGAGTCTCCATTTCTGGAGACATTCAAAACCCGCCTGGACAAGTTCCTGTACAACTTGCTCTAGGAGGACCTGCTTTGGCAGGGGGGTTGGACTACATGATTTCCAGAGGTCCCTTCCAACCCCATATCACTCTGTGATTCTGTAATGTTGCTGATGTCCACAGCACAGTGCCTACAGCCAGTCAGTGGAGACTGGGATATCAATCAAGGCTCTTTTTCTTTCTTTCACAAGGTGCAAGATACCTCCCAGGGATGCATGCACGGCATCCGCTATACAAAAGGTAAGACCTGAGGACAGGAAGCTAATGCAGAACTAGATAGAACAAAAAAAAGAGAGCTGAAAAATTAAACAGTGCCTCAAAGGGCTTTATAAATGTACTTAGTTATAAATGGCGTGCTTTATTAATAAAAATCAATGAAGCTTTACTATATCCGATATTCTTTGACGAGTTAAAAAAATTACAAAAAACAAATGCTAACCACAGTTCCACAAAGAACCACAACTTATTCTGAGTCTACCTCATTCCGGTATGAAGAAAAAAAGTCTTATACAAACCTGGAAAGCTTGTGACTAACATGAATACACTGCTTGACAGGATGCTCACAGCAGCTATTATTGGCTATGGATGTCATTCAATGTTATCCTCTTTCTACAATATTGCATCGATGATGTGCTGGCAGAGGCTGTATTTTATACATTAGCTTTCCTAGGGAAGCACAACTGCACCTTAGGGGTAAAATCGTGATCCTACTGAAGTCGGTGGGAAGGCTCTCAATGTTATAAATAGGGCTAGAATTTCACATTAGCAGTTACTGTGTTGAGAGATGCACTAATCCTTTATTCCTCATCTGCCTCTCTAGGGAAAACTTATTCTCACTTTTGTAAAATCTTATATAAGACTCAATGCCGACACATAAAAGAGCGTATCTATCAGACCTGACCACTGAAAGACAATGTATCTCATTTTCTGCCTTCCAAAGATAGATTCAAAGATAGATTCACCATTCACATTCAACTGTCATAGAAACAACAGTGAAAGCAATGCCTGACTCAGATGATGGGATTTCAAAGTCTAAGGATCCTAGGGAAGCAAAGGGAAGATAGTTTGCTATCAGATAGATCAAGCGTATTTGTAATTCATGTACTTAATGAAGCTCACAGACCTCAAGAACAGCCACAATATTTGTTTCATTGCCAGCAAAACTTTGCCTTCAAGCACTAAAATCAGTCATAAGACTCATACAGGCAACTTTGTATACAATTTGCTTTTGTTTTTTTCCACAGAAAGTCCTCACCAATTTTCTTATCAGACAATTCCACTTCAAGTAGTAAGGGTAAGTGCCTAGCAACACACAGAGCTCCTTCAGCTGTTTGTATGCTAACAACTAATATAATTGTGCCTAGCTTTCTATTTTAAATGGAGACTACCTGCTTCCCATAATAATGGTCCTTCGTTAGAGAACATATTCCATCATGATTTGTATGATGTCTACCCAAGTTCCCAATGGGAGCTGTACTTCGGGTAATAAATGTAACTTCTTTGTTCCATATGGATTTCATGACAGTTCTATCTCCTTTTCACTTATTCTACTCACTATTTTGATCTTCTTTTTGATGATAATACCACAGTACACTCATATGCCACGTTATTAAAAAGTAAAAAAAAAAAAATTCCAATTATGTTATACAATATCCTGTAAAACTTGTTCCAAATCAAGTTTTTATATCCTCAGGGGTAAAGGACAATCCATGGTTAATTGCACATACTCATTTATTTATAACATTATTTAGAGGCAAACAAAATAGCAGCAAGACATTTCTGTACATTTGTTTCTATTTTTAATATATTTCTGTATTGTTTCCTGACCACGTCTCAGGCATGTTTAAAGCAACAAAACTGCTATCTATGCAGTTCTAAGATTTAGTCTGTGTGGAGCTGGGAAGAAGCAAGTCAACTTGCTTTGTTGTGGAATTTTTGTTTTACACACACGTGCACATAAATAGGGGTACTTATGTTGGAGCACACAACATCAAAGAAATGTTCTTTTTCTGTAGCTTCTGAGAGAGAGCGGAACCATTTCCAAAGAAAACTCTGTTCTCACACAGGCAAGTTTTGCTCTTTCTGCAGAAAGATCCGTTGTTCTAGATGATCCATGTTTTAATTCTGAGCTTTAGTAGACCCTTTAAATACCCCAAAGCTCATCTTGGAGCGCATAGAGAAAATAGAGCAGGATACTGATGCTGATTTATTATTCTTTGAACTGGCAGAGCAAGGAACAGAAGACAAATGGGCTGTATCCTCCACCACCGAGAATAAGCAGCATTGTTCTACACTAGCTGCAAGTCTTAAGTACCAAAGTTACTGCTAGCACATGTTATCATATCACCCTCAATCTAACCCAAGCATGAGCTGACAATGACCAAGGTGAGATTATTATTCACCAATTTGTGACAAATTCTTTGACAGCCTCACAACCAGTTACAGTTAAGCAGCTGTACTGAACTCCAGGATTGCAGCCAGCCCCTTCTTGCTGATGTGACAGGTACAAAATACCCCGGTTATTTGAGAATCCTTTGTTTATATAGAGAATATATTTGAGAATCCTTTGTTTAGCAGTCCTTTATGATGGTGGTTATCCATGCCTCTTGTTATTTGGTCTTGATGCCCAGGAATGACAAACTGTTTACTGCATAATGTCTCGGGGTGGGATTCAACAAGCTGAAAGCGAAGTCTATATAGGTTTCTTGGAGAAAAAAAAAAAAAAAGTTATTATTTCTCTTTTATAGAAGCTTTCACTTTTCAGTAGTGTCATTCCAAACTCTAGCTCTTCTACCTCCACCTACGTAAAAGGGTAAGAATAACCCTTTTAGCAAGGAATGCTGCAGGGCAGTGGAAGAAAAGGTCCATCTGGGGACTAGGACGCCAATAACTGAGGCTAGCGTACATTCAGAATAACTCAGGAGATCCCAGGCTTCGACTCAAAAGAGCAATTGCACTGTTATTGCAAAGTTCCCATAAAGAGAGTGTGAGTGCAGAGTTCACCAAGACATTAGCTTTTTTCTGCTTTTCAGGATCAGAACCAAACTGTCACCCTGCCCTAATACAAGCAAATAGTTATTGCTATGAATAAACTCAGAAATGCTACTTACAATCCTATGTGTCTAAAGCTGGGTATGTTAAGTAGAATATTAAATCCCTAATACATGTTTGCAATTACGGGTATTTTTCTACACAGCACTTCCCAAATGCAATTCACCAACTAGATTCTTGTCTGATTCCAATATGATTTTGCTTTTGCATAAGAACCACAAACAAATCCCAAAACATTACAGCTCTCAAAAACCTTGTAAAATATTGCTTTGTCCATAAAGACTTTGTACAAAATACCTCAGAGATCTACACAAAAATGCTGAAACAGAAAGGGACTGCAATAGCCGTATTATATAGAGGTCTCACTTACACAGTGAGATTTCTCTTCCACTTCTGAGACAGTTTTCTGTCTGACCCCCATGGCAAAACTTCTCATGACTACTATCTGCAGGAAGAATTTACTGTCAACATATACTGTATGCTAGAGGGGAAAAAAAATATTAGCTCAGACCACATTCACAACAACCCCATAGCTCCTTAAGACACTCATTTTCAAAATATTTTTGTTCAGTAACATGAGCTTTGTTTCAAATTTCTTTATGGCAGGTCAGTAGAATCAAAATGAAGGTAGGCTTCCTAACCACTCACCTTCTTTTTAATTTCTCCTGGGAATGAAAAGTATATTCAGCTTTTCCTCCTTTGGCACCATTGCCCTCATGGAAGATTACTGAAACATGAATTGGTGAAAGCTGTTTCAAGCAGAAGCATGTTCCTATGTATAGGAATGATGTTAATTCCTGTCGCTCTCAACATCCAAGCGAGATTGTTGTTAAAGCTGCTTCTAAAGGAGCAAGGGAATTTGTGCCATTCAGTTCAATGACTTTCACCACCTCTATTAGACTAAACATAAATGTAATATAGCCAAGCCAGATTCCAAAGGTTAGTCTTTCATTTAGGCAAAGTACTGGAGATGCAAAAGCTGTGCAGCATTTACAGGAATCTAACATGGATTCAATAAACCAATTGAACACGAAAGGAACATCCTTTCTAAATGCAAATTATTCAGGAGTGATTTGAGTTCCTTAAAGGTTACTCGTCAGTTCCCTCTCTCTGTCTAATAAATGAGAACATAGAACAGCTTAGTTTCCTTTTTCAAAATTCTTTGTATCAAGTCATCCTGCTGCTTCTATTACAGGCCTTTTCTGTAAGGAGCCGATACAGACTCTGGACTGCTTCTGTCCTGTCATTGCTGAACACCAACATTAATCTTTTACTAAAGCACTTCTGAGAGAAACTGAAAAACTAATTTTAAGAAGCAAGTCTGACAATGCAGCAATGCACAAACATACTCAAGTTGCAGGATTTTCTCTTTCCTTTTCATTTTGGCAAAAGATTCTACATTTTCCTATCTGGATGGATAAAACCACAAATATCAAAAAGGTCCTAGAAAAAGCAGTCCAACAATACTTGATATTAAGCTGACCAAAGCGTCAACAGATGTACCTGAAGAGGTATGCACAATAGGTGCAGATCTGACTATGAAATTTCTTTATGATGAATGTTGTCGTGAGTGAAGTTGGTGGTGGAAAAACTTTTACTTGGTTCCTGTGGGTCAGAACAATATTTGTTATATCAAATTTGAGCTAGGCTCTTAGGAATCATGGGAAAGAAAACAATTATATTATATTACATTACATTATATATGTCATATTAGAGATGCTGCCTGCGAAAGGGACTGTAAATGTGCATGAATTAAATACTGCATAATAGTAGCCACTGACTAGGAAACTGTTGTGGGCCCTTTGTGGCACTGGCACATTCATTAGAGAAATCTGCAAGTACATTTTGTATACAAAGTCTCCATTTTGTATGGAGGTTTTATTTCACCGCAACTCATATAGCTGCATCTGCAGAATTAACAGGGATGCCTGAAATTTCAGGCATGAACTTCATGCCTTCAGATGAAGAAAAAGACTGAATGAAAATGGCATTGAATTACACAAGAAAACAAAAGCCAAATGATGCTACTGAGAATTACTGCTACCTAACTGGGTGTATCTCACCGTTGAAGACAGTGGAGGTTGCTTCCACTGGAGAAAAGAACCACCAGCAGTTTTGTGGATACAGGAAATATCTTGCATTTTCCATGTTTCTTTTCATAAAAGATTTAAATAAAATGTAGCAACTGGTCATACCTTAGATTTTGTGCTGGAATCATGGCTCTACTTTAGACAATCACTAGGGTGGATTTCATACATTTGTCTCATCTCAGCTGCCTTCTGGATTTCTTAATTGTACCAAGGTCTCATCCATTCTATATTAATGGTAGCACACATGAAATAGCTAGTGTTTTGAATGTTGTAGACATAAAATAGACATATAATAGTAAGAAGTTCAATTAAGTAAAACAGACACATTCTGGTTTTGATCCTGTGCAAAGACAGCACCCAAAATAAAGAGAATTATAATCAAGACTGGTAGTAAAGTCACAATTCAACACCTGCAGCATACCATGCATAATTGAACACAGGTTTCAGTCCTCTCCAAAGAACACATTAGGAAGTCCCACATAAAGGGCTGAATAATATAACATTTACTGATTTTCCTCCTGGTGGAATAAAACAGGACTTTCTTGCTTTCTTTTATATCTATTGCAGAAAGCAGAAATACACTTGTAGGTCACGTGTTAGGCATTTATCTTATGGAGCCCAGAGATCTTGACTCCATGCCACTGAGAAACTCCAAGAATTTAGCAGATGTTGCAGAGCAACAGACAAGAAGTCTGCAGTGAGGGGCAGGCGAGTAGCACTGCCTTGTAAGACAAGTGCCAGTGCAGTCCTCCACCTTAGTTTAATCAGAAACAGATTCTTCTCAGTATCCTGCTGTGATATTGTCAAGAAATCCCCTTTTATTGTAAAAGTGTCTGTCTTAGTCTTACACCAGCTGGAAGGAAACTGATAAAACTGATTCTGAGCTAGAAGCAAATAAAAAAAATACTCATTTCAAATTTTAACACAAGTTGCTAACTCGGTGTGGTTTTGTAACTCACACATGGCTGACTAACTTTTAAAACCTCAAACTTTGCATGTTTTAAGTTCTCATAGAAAATGAGGGCACAGTCTCATTTTGAAGCTCACGTCTTATAGTAAGGTAATGACTTTTTTTTTTTTGACTAACCAGTCATCTGCATGTGAAAAACCAGGCACAAAAGCAATGTGTGTTGGATGCAATGGCTACTACTTTTGTCACTTATGAAGTTTTGTTCCCAGCTACTTCACCTAAAAAAAAAAAACCCCTCTTGCAACATACTATAGGTACTCAGGATGAAAGTTTGATACAAAGTTTATAGAAAAAAAAATATTTTCCCCTCAAAACAGTCTGTCCTTTGCTGCTATCCACTTGCTATATACCCTTCCCTTAATTTAAAAATCACCACGAGTTTTGTTTACCTGGACTGTAATCAATCTAAATACTGAAGCATTTTGCTTGACTGAAAGCAGAGCCCGGCACTGTCACACCCCTGGGCCATACCTGGCCTGCCAGAAAAATACCCATCAGACCTCGCAGCTCGTTCAAAGACTCACTTTCCTGGAAGACGTTGGTAGCTGGGTGCGGAGATGGCACCCACGCCGCACATGCTCTGCGGCAGCAGACATGGCACCTTGGTGGCACCCAGCAGGCACAATGGCTGTGGCCTGCCCTGGCAGAGAGGTGCATCGCTGCTGGCAGCAACGTATGCATTTACTCAAACTGACAGAATTGGTGACCAGACAGAGTTTCTCCATCCCTGCCCCGCATTTTCAGGTGGGGAAGCACTTGGAAGCATCTCTTCATCTAGGATCTATGCAGGAGGCTCAGCAGGTTGTCCAAATAAAACACTGAATCACCAATGTAAAACCCCACTTTTTAAAGAAGGAGCTCCTACTATACAATACTGCATTATACAGATTTATCTATAGTGAAAGTGAAAATGCCTTTTTGTAATTCTGATTCTCTGTCACAGCATTTTGAACATCAAAGAAGGTCCTAATTCAGCAAAGTTCTCAAACAAACAGATGAAAGTGTGCAGAAGTCCATCAGAAATAATAAAACCTACCAGCCTAGGTACAGAGTGATGGTATAATAAAAACTGCAAAGGTAAAGTTAGTACAAACTTTCTCTGATAATATTTATTCAGAGAAGTGACAATTTCCAGGCAGGCCCTCACAAACTCATAGTCCTTACCCCCTGAATACAATAGCTAAGACTCAATAGAAAGTTAAAATTCTCCCCTTCTAAGGTTTAACCTAGGCTTCCTTCCTTAAATTAGGTTGGTCTTCTGTTCCTTCCCCCAAAGTCTACTTGTTCTGCGTCCTCTGCGAAGAGCAACAGCACACGAGCCATCTTGAGAGTTTTGATGCTTAACAGAGACTGAAACTTCCTACTCATCTATAATTCTTTCCACCATTTAAAAATGTTAATTGTTTTTTGTCATAGGAGCTATGATTTTCAGGAGCACAGCTTTGGTTCTGATATGAGCATTGTTAAGAATGAAAACGTTCAAGTCACCAAAGCTCCGCATGAGTGTCCACTGTTCCCAGATTAGGGCTTTAAATGTCCACCTCTATATTTAGAAACCTAAAACCAAATGGCCAACTTTCCTGATGACTCAGCACCCATACTGCCTGTAGAGGAATGTGGATCCCCTGCAGGCCCCTTGTATAAAAGTGCTTAGAAAGTGCAAATGTGAAAGTTACGGCTTATACACTTTTCCAGACCAAAACCCAAGTCCATTACTAACTTTTCTTCTTATCCCATACAACCACTGGTTTTAGGAAGAACTTCTAAGCATACAACTTTCCTCTTTTACCTTAAGTGCCTCTTTAAAGAATTTCTTTTTTCTCATGCCTGGACCTTTCTTTAACTGGATGCCTGCCAATTTCCATTTCTCTACCTCCCAGCCTGCTGACGTTCTCTATGCTCTCATTTTATTTTTATACACAGGCACTCACACACACAGATATATGTATGTATGTATATAATCCAAGCCCTTTAGGCTTTTATTTGGCAATAACTGTTTTGTTGTGTTGGGTTTTTTTTTTTAAAAAAAAAAGTATTATAAGGGAGCACTGAAATACTTGGCAGCACTCTCAGAGAGATAAAAAAAGGTCGCTTTAGGCTCCCCTGGGGAAAGTTTGCACGTTCATGGCTGATCTCGCCTAGTAAGCTGGGGATGAAAACCAAGAGGCCTGAAGCTGTCACTGTTCATGTTCTTAAATGTGGAGATTTATGTTAAACTTTGTATTTATTTACTTTATGAATACAAATTGTAATGCTTAGATAATGTAAGTAATATGTAAGTAATACTTACTTACATTCCGCTTGGGAATCCCCAAAAGCTTTAGTAACGTAAATCAGAAAGTAGGGTAACTGGAAATAAGGACGAGAAACTGTTATAAAGTATCATGAAGACATATATAGTTTACTTCTAATTATAAAAACTGCTGGTAACATAGCAGATAGAACTGTCCCATTCTTGATCTCACAGACGGCAGGAAAAGCCATTGCAAACAACACTCGGTTAATATTTGCCTGCATTATCATCAACAATTTGCAGCTTTCACAGAATGTTATTATGTTTGTTTGCTTTTTTAATGTGATTGACTGATTTAGGAAAAGGAGTATAAACAATGGTGAAAAAAAATTGAAGCCCAAAACATAATGTAAGTTTAAGTTGTATTGCTTTACTAGTATTTCCTTAGAAATGCATACCAATGTGCAAAGTCTTTTGGTAATGGAATAACACAGTTTCTATGAAATCTAAAAAGACAAGGAAACCATTTTCACCTCCTGACAATGCATTTTAAAAGCCATTTTTTCCATTATTGGTTTTTTTTTTTTTTTCAATCTTATCATCACAAATTCTGTTATTTTGGACTTCAAAGGACTGTTAAGTTGAAGAATAGGCATACTCTCTCACAGGTACTTTCTCAAGTATTTGAGACAGAAACATAGCAAAAGTGAGCATGCCTTAAGTATTTTAATGTAAATCACTTATCTTAATCAACCATCTGGTTGGTTGTCAAGTTTCATAATACGTTCAACCTATTAGAGAATATTGTAACATAAAAAATTCTGAATATCCTACACTAAATTATAAATACAAATTGTGAGCATCTTAAACCCACACCAAATTTCAGCCTTTAAACAAAGTAAGAGTAACGAACAAAGCTATTGACTCTGTGCAATTCATTTTGAATTCAATTTTTAATGATTAATGTAGATGTTCTTACTGACAGAAAAGTTTTGTACTTCTATGTTTGCATTTTTATTTTTACAAGGAATATTAGGCACCAGTTAATCTGTATTCTAATTGCAAGCAACTAGTCTACATCTTGAAGAGACTCCAAAGAGTCTTCTGGACTTACATTGACATAAATGACATTGGGAATCTCCATGAAAGATTCAAAGACTTTTTTTTTTTCTGTCAGATTAGCCCTCAGGCCTTTTATTAACATTGTTTCAAAGTAAAAATAAACGTTTACTGTTTCTCATACTCTGCCTCAAGCCAATTGATGCAAGAAGAGTGTGGTTTTTAAAATATCTTAAGTGATGTAATAATACACGCTTTGCAGACTGTGTGCCGCACGGTTTCCTCTGCTTTCCTTTGTTATTAAAATAAGCATAGGCAAAACAAAAAGCAACTAGAACCAAGTTTCTTGTTGATCAAATTGATTCCTTGTAAACTTCAGTACAATAAAACAGACTTATTGCCAGTGTGATTCCGTTCTCCCTTTGTATATGCTAGCTCAGACTGTTTCCAATTTAAAAAATAGACCAAATAGACCTTATTTCACAGTTTGGTAACTATCATTGAGAATTTATTTAACTCACTAATATTCACTCTTGAATAACAAGATGAAATGTTTATCTAAAACAAGATTATAAGTGTGTTTGTCATAATTTTTATCACAAAGCAAGTCATGCTCAGTGACAATCACAGCTTTGTCACACCATCTTTTATTAACACAAACATCCTTGGTTGTTAGATCATGAAAATTTAAAAAGGATTAAATGATTGATTTTGAACAGCATTGTGTTTCATCTTTGGGTTAAGCTCAGCGCCTGTGTAAACAGGCTTAGCGTTGTCATTAAGAATTACACCCATTTATGCCAGGGATTAACATGCCAGGGTCTCTCTCTGTGAAATCACGGCTCCTTTCTAAAGATGCCGCTACTGGTATTTTCTCTTCATTTTAAATAAATGCACATTTAACTACAGGCTGCACTGGTAGTTTGTGGGGATGAAGATTAAAGCTGAAGTGAGAGCACAAGATTCAACTCTGCTCCAATTCAGAGTAAAAACTGTTTCTCAGAGGGATTGTCACCCACATGCAAGTGCTGGAGTGCAAACCTCCTCCTTGAAATGCCTCACACTGTCTTTTCACTTCTCCACCCACCACTCTTTCTCATCCTCTCACTGTTGAGTGTAATCAATGTCATTGGAAACTAAGCTGCCCGATTCCTCAGAATGACATCTGACTACTGTGCTTAATAGAGTATGTAGCAAACAGAGCCATTAAAAATGGCAAAGCTTTTCCTAGTGTGGAATAAAAGACTAGTGGTAGATTCAGATTCCCTAAGCCCATCTGCTAAATCCTGTGCTGCACAACAACCCTTTTATTCAAGTTCAAAGATGCAGCTCCTCCATTTAAAGAGCACTTGTTATTTGCGAGGAAATGGAGGCTGGAGTGTGCCTGACACTAAAGAAAGAAAAAATGAATGTTGGCGCTGCAGTGAAACCCTCCAATACAGCCAGTCTGACCCAAGCATAATTAATCAATTGTATGCTCTTTTAGCAAACCAATTACTTTTATTCTTTGGCTTTTGGCTTGTCCAAATGCCAGTTTAAATTGATATTGTCGTAAGTGACAGAGAAGTGTGGTAAGACTGATGTCTCTCTCCCTCTCTCTCAGGCACTGTACTGAATTTGTCATTCTGTATAAAATACTAACTGCTCTATGATTGCTACAGGACTACATGTTGTCATGCCAATTAGTACATACCCTGTTTTTCTATTTCTTTTCCCTCTATCTTTTTTAATTTGGTAAACTACCGGACACATTTTGTATTCAAGTTAATTCTCCAGCTCTACTACTGACCAATGTTAGGATCTCACAAAAGCTAATGAGAAAGGTTGTAGAACTGTTGAGGGGTTTTTATTGGAAGCTCTTAAAAATCTTAAAACACTAAATAGGCAGATTTTCCCTTTCACACGTATAAAAATAAAAATGGGAAAATCTAATATAATCCATTTTTGGTATCTCACCAATCTTTTAGCCTTGTGAACATTACGATTCCTTGCTTTTATAGGGCACACTGTATATATTTATCAGTGTAGGTTTGCTGCCTGCCAACTTGGCTAACTTACCTTGGTTTTATATCCGATAAAGGGATAAGCTGGACCACCTAAATACTAAAACATGCTTCATGCCATCCTCACATTGTCTATCATTCATTTCCCTAACCTGCCTTCATATGAAGTTTTTTGTCTCTAGGAATTTTCACCATCTATCTCTACTGCATCTTTTTTTCCGGCTGAATGGAACACACTACAGAGAGGACTATACACTGGATTTATGCAGTAGCTATAGAGCACTTTATTTTTACATCACATTTATAACTATATGGCATTCTATTTTTATATCACGTTTATAAATTCCAAGATTTTGAGGGTTTTTTTATAACTAGCAGCATACACCAAGTCTGTGTTTTTAATGAACTTAAAAGTTCATTTAGTAACAATACACAGGAATACTCAGATTATTCTTTGTGCATTTATTAAATTGTATATGTCATCAGTGGGCTTTAGCCATCATTAAACTAATTCACTTGCTTTCTTAATCTTTCATGTTCCCTTCAAAGACTGTAGTAACCTGATCACTAAAACATACTCTGAAAAAGGGACTATCTTGTCGCTAACTCCTTTTTCACAGTGACAACTCACAAGATACCTTTGGCTAACATTAAGTATATGAAGCTTCATAACATGGATATTAGGTTTAATATTCTTGATGATGTACCTTATACCACAAATAACCTAAATTTTCAGCTTCTTGGATGAGTGCTCCTCTGCAACCATGAGAGTGTTTTAAAATAATATTCCTTCTCTGAACTGTTGTAATCCTGGATAAAGCCTGAAGATTATTCTGCTATTTTCCTTTTAAGTTGTATTTCTAGTTTATAGAAAATCATTTAAGTTGGGTTGAACAGATGCAAGTATAACAGAAACTGAGACTGGGAGGCACTTCAAGGTGATAATCTGCAGATACGGTCTTGATTTAAATGGAACAACATTGGAACATATGGAGTAAATTTAATTGTCCTACCTTGATTGAACATGATCAGGATGCAGACACTTCTGTTATTCTTTTGTGTTTGCTCCCCAGGAGGTCAGGAGCAAAGCTGCATGCCACTATAGAGTTTTACTTGAAAGAAGATAAAAACATTGTTCCCTAAAGAAAAAGCAAAAGCAGGTGTATCATAAACCTACCTGCACTGTTACAAACATATGCATAGCACACATAAACTACAACAAATGAAACATTCCATCTTTGTAATAAATTGAAATACATTGTGCACATATGGATGAAAGACAAAGCCTAAAATATTCTACTAAGATATGAAAATACAGTACTACTTGGGAGAAAAAAAACTTTGCAGACAGGTCTTTCTACCTCTAACCCTTACCGTAATTTCTTTGTTTACCCAGCTTTCACCCCTTTCTGTGACAGACCCCTTTTTCCTCTTGCCTTCTGCATTTCGTTTCATTAATTTCTAGGGCCAATGTCCTCATGCTTCCACATTGTCTCCTGTTATGCATCTTCTCCCAATACGGTGCCCATGGCATTCTGTTCCTCCTTCCCCTGTTGTTCTTTATCTCATTCTTCTTGTGTTGTCAGTCCATCCAAGATTCCTTCTTACTCAGTTCCCAGAGGAAACACTCACTCCTCCTCTTGTCTGCCTTTGAGCTGCATCTTCATCTTCCTCCCCTCCTGCCTATATGGCTCTTGCTTTCTAATCAGACAATTTCTTTCCGTTGCTTGGTACTAGGCAAAGGGTGGAGGACAGTCACTGAACAGAGAAGTTCCCTTCTCAGTTCAAAGCCCAGTCCAGGCGTGACCTATAAGCCTGGATGAGCAGATACAATAAAGAACCTGCCAAGATGCCCATGACAACCCATGTAGATCTTATTGATTATATACTAACTGTAATTGCATTTAGCAGACTTAGACTTGTCCAGTTTCTGGCTGATTCTTGAGAGCAAATGTCACATAACTGATGTAAAAAACCCCTCACGTCCAATCTTTGTTCCAAACACGGAGATAAGTTTAAAGGCAAAGTGACTTGTATTACCAACAAGAGCAATGTTTAATATTGTTATAATATATATATAGTTTATTTCCAAAGTTGTTTAACTACCCATTATGAAGACAATCTATGAAGAACAAGTTCTTTATGTATGAATGGCCGTTACAAACAGCACACCCTAAGGCATACTTGGCTTAAAAGAACTAAAAAATGCAGCCAATACCACTATATTAATTTAGCATCTATACAACTCACTGCATTCACACAAAAAGAAAAAGCAATCTGCTCTGTGCAGAATGAAATAAAACTCTCTTGCTTCCATCCTAGAAATAACCCAGACAGCAAACTTTACTGCCAGTGTTGTGTACATAGCTCCTGTGGAAACTGCTTAATTGTCTACTATACACAGGAAAAAGGAGAAATGGAGCATTTGTCAACAGATCAAAGACCACACTGAAGCAGCAAATAAAGATCACACCACAAATCAAAACGAAGTAGCAAAATTTATGTTAAGTGATTTCCGTTGGCATTTTGTACAAATTTCAGGATGGTTTGTTACAAATTTTTAGTCATTACTGAACAGCAGAATCTGCAGATTAGCAGAGTCACAAGCAAAAGATAAAATAGAAACAGCAGACTCCAATACAAGAAACTTTTCCCTGGTGTCACTAGGGTTCCTGCTGTCTCCCCATCTGCCCTGCATTTTGTTGTCTTCCTCAGATTCAGTGGATTTGTAGATATGGCACAAGCACCTGGCCTTGGTTTTGCTGGGAAAAAAAAAATTAACATGAGTTGTTATCCATTAGATACTTCAAAATCAGTGTAGGAAAAAAGGTTGGTCACTTTCTTTACTCTTGAAAACTAAGCAACATCTAAACCAATTAAGTACCATTCTCATGTATCCCAGTATATAATGTAATGCAATACCAGTGGAGATGGACAAAAAATAGACACTATTGATAAAGCAAGGCAAAGCAAATGAAGCCAAAGCTCAATTCTAATCAGATTGTCTTTCTCCAACTGCCATTTGAATATATTTGCAAGTCTGCTTTACCAGCATAGGAAGTCATGCTGAACAACAATAAGAAATCATTTGCAATTAACACTGAAAATGATTAGTATTTATATAATATGTACTTCTATACATTTATATGACTAGGGATTTCAGGTACATATCTGATTAAAGAAGTAACTACAGATTTCAAAAGTGAAACTGTCAGCCTTTTTCTATACCAGGCATACTTTGCTTGCAATACTGTAATATTTCTTTCCCCCAGAAATGAATTAACAAGAAGGCATTTTAAACTACATTTCCTTGTCAGTTTCTCTTCCTTTCATTTCAGTAGTTCTACTTGCCTTTCTTTTGCCAATATTTAATACTAGTTTTCCAACTAACACAGAAAATTTGGAAGTATTTAAAAATATGTCCTTGATTAAGCTTTTTGAAAACTGAAATGTCACAAAGCCAAAATAAAGTCCTACTCGATTCAAAAGTTCTTATCAGGAATGATGCCTTTGTCCATTTTCCCTTTTATCAATCTTACCTGTTCAGACTAGTTACAGTTCACTTTACAGTGGATATTCTACACCTACAAATAGTAGCTGATCTTATTACTTCTAAAACAGGCACCATTATTCTAAAAGAGGTAGCTAATACTTATGCTGGAAGGCGTGGAAGAGAAACAGTCAATTTTGCTCAGGGCCACATTAGAAATCAGGGTTTGGTTTCTTCTGATGTCACATTTTTGTTAAAATAACAACGTAGCGTATTAAAATCTTGCCAGAGTCGATGTATCAATGTGAGAGCCAAAGCAAACATTGCATTAGCCTCTACACATGGAAAATCTTCATCACACATATAAGTAAGACAGCATAATGCTCAAGAGCTTATCATCACCATCACCCCCCTGGAAAATTCTACAACTGAAAATGCTTTGTACTAGACTAAGAGCTATGCATACTCAGAAGTCACGATTAATAGCACAGGGTAGCAACCTAATTAAAATATAGGCAGATATTTATTTACATTTCCCATGGAGATGCTACAGTCTTTCCAGTCTTGAAGAAACACTGCTATGTTTTAACCTTTGATTTATACCACAGAAGTTTTATTGCCAGTTACAATAATGCCATTGCTAACCAGAGCTTCCTAAGCCACCTAATTCATAAAACAGTATCTTACTCTAGAGGGAGTTTAGAATACACGGGAAATGCAGGATCAGATCCTACCTTCAAAGACCCCTTAATGCACCTCACTCTTGAAACAGATCTGGGTTTATGGAAATTAACAGGTCCCCCATCTCATCAAAAGGGCTGAAGATACTTAGCATCTGAATTTAGATTTATTTTTTTTCTGGAAGACAATTGGTTTTACTGAGCTTAGCAGCTAATAACGTGCAAAAAAATGGTTTGTTAGCTATGATATACTTACCCTTCAAATGACACAGGGAGCAAGAAAAGATGCTTTGAGAGTTTCGCTATATTAATGGCACTCAAAACTGCATACATGTTACAGATTACCTGCATTCTATATCCTTGTTGAAGAAGAGATTTATTTTAGTTACTTGCCTCTTTCTTGACCTCTCCTCCTTGTGACTAATTGATTGGAAAGTTACATTTAAATGCAGAAGTGGCATCTTTAAATATTAGCTAAACAGCTCAGTATCATGGTCTGCACCTGAAAACAGTGCTTGCATTTTAGTTTTCTTCTTAAAAGCACTTAACGTACTACTGTAGTCCTGTCCTTTTACCACAGGGTCAATACGAAACCATTGTGTTCTTTTTTTCTAAGAGTCAAGCCCTACTCTCTCTCTGTAAACAATATGAATCTCTCAGCTGCCATGAAGATCACCATTTCAGAGTGATTACATTACCCCATAGCAATATTAATAAAACGTACTCTGGACTACTCTTTTTGCTCCTCCCTCTAGTGTATCTGACATATCATAAAAATAATGCTTGTTTGTACCCAGGCAAGTGTTAACTCTTTGGTTTCAGCACTGTTTTGGCATTTTGGTGATTCTTTACTAAATGACGTTCAGTTTACAACCTATGGCACTGTAAATACAACGTGTATGTCCCTAAGCTGTGAACTTGGCATGTTTCTGATGAGTGTGTAAATGTAAAGTGGGGATTTCAGAGAAATAAGTCAGCTACGGTCAAGGGCACCAATCACTAACTAATCTGATACCTATGCATATCACATGCCGTTAGTTAGTTACATGCAAGTCAGAAAGTGATTTTGTCTTCATTATTTATGCACCAAGAAATTTCCCCCCCAAGAGGAAATACAGTTGCAAGACACAGAGTGGTTAAAAGAGGCATGACTCATAAATTAACATAATATAGCTTGTAGTTATAGTGAGAACTTACTCTGTTTCTCTGAAACAATTATGCTTCAGTCTGCTTTTTCTACATTATGAATTTCCACAGGAACAAGATACATACTTATACTTATTGCCTCTTCATATTCAAGGAAGTAAAATACTGCCTGCTCACAGTTATGAATAGATTAATGTATATCTCTTTCATGCACATAAAGCAGAAGTCAGAAATACCGCCCCCCACACCCTACCCCAATCATTTTCACACACATACATTTACAAAAAAAAAAAAAAAAAATCAGGGAAAGGTTTTCAGTTCAATATATTTCTCCTTTTTAGTGGCTAACACAAGGTTTATAGGAAATATACGTACCCAAATTTGCTTCAGTTTCTGGAGCTCATGATACAATTATCTATAAGGGTGCCTTCCGGTGGTTTCTTCAGGCTTATTCAGAGATTGCAGCAGTGGTTTTTGGAACTTGCTTTGTATCCAAACTCTCTGCATTTTCACTTTTTTCTTCCTATTTACTTGTAATCGTCGATCAACTAAATTCTGTACTTCAGTTAATCCAGCCAAGCTGAACATGTTCGATACCTCATCTATTTTCTCGTATGAAGAATTGTTGCAATTAAAAAAAACAAAAAAAGAAAACGTAAAATGTAGCAATTAAATAAATTTGGTTTCTGATTTGAAAGATCAAGGAATCTGCCTGTAAGAAGTCTTCTGTTTGAAATTCTTTTTCACAGCTCTCAATTTGTCTTACAGGAAAAAGTGTTATGTTGATGCCCAAAGCATTGGTTATTACTCCTGGCATTCATAGATTCCCTTTCTTCAGAGGGTTCAGTATGCCAGAGTTGAGGAAAAGAAAAGTACGCCATTTGGTCACTGTTCACATATTATTGAGATAGAGCTATTTCACCTGCCAAATGACAATCCACACACTTATCCCACCATTGTTACCTTCTTCTTGTCAGTCACCACTGGAAAACTTTAAGCTTCTTTGTCATGAGCAAGCACAAAACAAGACATTTAAAAACTGAGAAAGCTTTTTGAATTCAAGTGATTTCCCGTACATTTCCCAGATCCTCCTTCTCACTTCTAAAATTACTCAGGCTGGGATAAATCCTGATCCATCTCTATTGCTTATAGTCTAAGCTGCAGAGGGTAAAAAGGGAAAAAAAAATAGGTGCTGTAATTGCTGTGATGCTCACTTTCACAGTTTCTGGGCTGGGCTAAAATATACCAGTCTAAGCTGGTGAGCGGATGGGCAAAGAGCAATATTACCCATAATCAAGAATTTAAGTTTAGCTCTTGCAGAAAGAGCAGCCTCACAGCTCAGAATCACCAACAGAGCACAACAAAATATCAGAGCACTGCTACCAACCATCCTTCCAAGTCTGTTTATCTCATATTTTAAGAAAAAAATTAAAAATACATCTCTGAAAAACAGAATTTGAGCGTACCGTTAGACACAAGATGTTTAGA
Organism: Nycticryphes semicollaris; assembly: GCA_013400055.1. NCBI lineage: Eukaryota > Metazoa > Chordata > Aves > Charadriiformes > Rostratulidae > Nycticryphes > Nycticryphes semicollaris. The sequence continues at coordinate 1,482,205 of VXBJ01002467.1, forward strand.
CAAAGAGAAATTCCAGTGATGTCTGCAATCAATCTTGTAGGACCCCAGATGCAACAAGTGTACACATAAATGGAATTACTTTCTACAACAGTTAGCTTTGGGCTTTGTAAAGGAGACAATTTTTTTAAAAAGCCAATAAAACCTTCTTTAGATTTCTCTGCTAAGATGAGCTTTTATAACCTGAAACATCTTGAGAGATACTTAATCCTTTCCATAAAATTATACCATTTCATACCTTTGGTAAAAAAATACACTCTGGTTCCATCTCCTCGTACATAAAAATTTTCTGCCAAGCAATGACCTAAGAAAATAGAGCAGCAATGAAAAAGGGTATGTAACTTTTTTGTTCCAAAAGAATTGAAATGACAAAAAGCATCACAAAGACATTCAGGAATTACCTTTTTTAAAACGAAGCTGAGCTGTATCGTATCTTCCATAGTCTCGAAATAACAACATTCCTCCAGGTTTCAGTAGTTTAGCCAACCTATTTACAACCCCTTGCATCCTTAGAAAATAGATGGGATACTGGTGAAATTTGCAAACATAACTGTTTTTTCCTAGATGCTTGGATCATACATAGATTTCCAAAACTACAGTGAGAAGATATGTCTATGTTTACAACAAAAAGACCAGGCACTAGTGAACAGGAAGAACTCTTTACAAAAAAAAGCCTCTAAACCAGAAATTTAAAAGGAACTTTAAGAGAATACAAACTGGAAAGAGAAAAGGAGCCTTTCTCCTTCACTTCACCAAGATCTCCAGGATGGATTAAATCACAGTTTTTAAGTATATGGGTTGAGCAGACACATGATAAACAATGACTGAGCAGTTCACTAAACTGAGGCTTTGTGCTGTACATAGCAAAATTAAAGGCCTGGAAGGCAAACAAAAACTTATCTAATTTCCTTACGGAGCTACTGATCCTACACACAAATTCAATATCTCCATACCTAGTGGCTGAGGATGGAAAGATGAATCTGAGTAGTACCTCAGGAGAGTAACCTGGCAGAATCCCTTCTGGAGATATGGCTGGTTAGAGGAGAAAAGCCTGCATCCTCCAAGATGAGGTTTGTGAATCTTGCTGATATCTAGCATCAGCTCTTCCTTACCAAGATTACACCAGCCTGCTGTATGCATGATAGGAGTTAAGTGCTCTACACAGTACTTTGTCGCCTTCACTAGATCATCTTCATTCTCACTTTTTAACCTTACCTTGAAGCTTCTTATAAATAGATTTGCATTACTCTGCAAAATACGTTACTAATGAGTGACGGCTTGGATTTGCCTCAGGCTTTCAGAATAAACTGGGGGCTCAGGATTTCCACATGCATGAAAGACAACAAAAGACAGTCTGCACCTAGTGGGCTGCAAGACAGAAAAACCCACTTGCCTAATTCAACCCTTCCTCCCATAGGACAGCACATAGACCACAAAGAAGATATGGAGCACGAGTGAATGCTAATGAATGGAAAGCAAAAGCAGGGCAATGTATCTGGAAAGAGCTAAAGAAGAGAAAGCCCTACTTAACTCTACAAAATCAGCATACTGTTACCGGTACCAAGAGAACATGATACACTATCCCTGTCTCTCAGGTGGCTTTATCCCCTTGCCCAAAGAATGTCAGAAGTCAAGGACAAATGCAATTTTGTCTGTATGCAACAACAGCACAGGCATCTTACCTTGATTTTTAAGGGACAGAATTCATAAGTGTTTCAGCAGAAAATAGTATCATGTTTACAAACAAATAAGAACAAAAGGCAGCATATACTTTTTAAGCATGGAATTCCCTTAGAGGAAGCCAAGTGCTTTAAAAGTTGCCCTTTTTGCTCCTGCTCAACACAGGCAACCAAGGTGTGCTCCCACAGACAGAAAGGGCAACACCACCTAAGAATAAGAGACTGTTCAAGACAGGTAGTTGTGCACAGCATTACAGACTTTGCCTAGATAACCATAGGCTTTGTGCACACAGGAAAAAAAAGAGAAATCTCATCCCGTAGGACTAGAGCACATTAATTATACAGCCTGAAGAAAGTTTAATACCTTTGAAATTCTGCAACCAACCTTTAGATGGGACTTCTAGGAGAACTGAAGTGTGTTAAAAATGAGATACAAGAGTAGCAATTATCAAAAACTAAGCACAACTGCAACTGCCTGAAGATTTCAGAAATCACTAAGTAACAATTGTGCTGAATACAAACGTGTCCTTCTCATGTGTATTTTCCAGGTCTCCAAAGTACCTAAATTCTGGATCATCATTCTCTTGGTTTTCTTTTTTATTTCCCACTTTCAAAGTTTCCAGAAAAAATGAATACTGAGCAAGATGGATCTGGATTACATTTGCCTTTATGCAGCCATTTAAATTATACAAGATGACAGTAATGACTAAGAAATCTTTGGAAAGTGGGTCTTACAATGCAGATAATTACATGGAAAACTTTATGTGTATATACACACACACGCGGAAGCATCCACGCCAGCCTTTAGAGCCTGACGTAGGGAGGCAAAAAAACCCAAAACATCAACCCAACCTAAAACCTACAAACACATTCTCAAATGACTAATAGGAAAAGATCCACAGAAATTCTGACAGAACATCTGATTGCTGCTTCTACAGGCAAAGTGATTGAATGAATGCCTCTCTATTGTCCAATTTCTTCCTGGCAGCATCACCACAGTCACAGAGATCTGAAATCTACTGCTTGAATTGTTTTTGAAATCTGGACCCAGGCTTTGCATGACTCATGTGCTCATCTCTGAACAAACAGGAAGGAGCAATATCCTATATGGGAAAGACATTTCTGTAAAGCTAATCATTAATAACTTAGGCAAGGAGGCAGGGAAACAGTTCTCAGACTTTGGCAAACGCTGTTCTGTTTGCTAAGTCCATTTAAATGGCATTCTTAAAGTAATAAATGTATTACCATGCATACAGCATGCATTTTCCTTCACATGATCTAGTTAAAGGAAGAATGAAGTTTAACTTACATGCCCTCTTTTGCTTTTTTCCCATTAAAAGAAGGGGCATTTTCACAATTAGCCAGCCTTAACAAGTCATAAAGTTTGGTTCATTAGAGATTGAAAGGCATTAGTAACAAGGCTAATAGCATTCAACATAACACTGTGCATGAAAATTAGATCAAGTTTTCTTAATTGAAACAAGTTTTTAAATTCTGAATGCATTTTGGTTTTAAAAGCCTGCATGTCAGTATTTGCATGTGGCTACATCAGCAACCTAAGTCTTTATCAACATATTGTAAGGTGTTAAATCATGAATGCTTGTGTTTGATCACTAAAAATAATTTCCTTCTAGAAGACTAGTGGTCTGGTTTTTTTAATTTGTAATTTTCTTGAATCACTGTCACTTTTATTATAAATGTATTTAATTACAATATACTCCTTATATTTTGATGGAGACAGGAGGCTCACTAATAAATTAGCTGAACCAGCTTTTATCTTGAAGCCTGAAAATTGGGAACAGCATTTAAAATACTTTGCTTTATATATAGTAGCTTGCTAAATAATAAATTAAAGATTCATCATCTTCTTTTGCTATTCTTGAAAACCTCCAGTGATAAAAGAAATTTAACCCATTTGCTTTGCCCTTTAGTCTTCATTTACCTGTCAGGATGAATAGCAGAGAGCACAAAGACAAGGAGAATGACATCCAGGATCTCATCTGGAAAAGGATAGGGTAAAGCATCATCACACACATCATGAACAAAGGCAGAACACCAGGCTGAATTGTAGGACGAATGAGACTGTCAGGAAAAAGATGAAAAGAGGCACAGAGAGAACAGTAGTAGTTAATACGTTTACTGTGACTCAAGAAACTTTTTTTCTTCAATTATTCAGCATTGTAAAACATCTCATATAAAAGCCTATTCTGTCTGGTACCTTACTCAAGCTGAGAAGCAAGCTCACTGATGGTATTCAGTCCTCTCTGCATAGAGTAAGACTTTGTTCTTTGGAATATTGAAAACTTCAGTTAAAAGTTGTCAAAGCCATCACATTCTTTTTCATGAAGACGGCTTCCTGGCAGCCTCCTGAATTACAGACTTACACAGGCTTGTAAGGTACTCTAAAGCAAGTATATGAATTACCTTTACCAGCTCCACTGCTCCTGAAGCAAAATCACAACAGTATAGAAAGGTTCCAGGTGTATTGCTAGGAAAACAAAACCAACATCAGTTAAAAAATTATTATTGTTAAAGATGAAAGTCCACATCAGTGTCCATGGAACTACAGAAGGCCCTTTGGGGTTCTCCACAGGTTTGATCAAGCATGTCTTATTGATGTCTAGCACATGCAAAGCCACATAGGTTGTAATGAACCAATAGGGCAGACAAATTCATAAGAATGCCAACAGGCAGTTAGTATAAAAAGGAGAATTATAGCCTTGTCAGGGAGGAAGTGAAAAGGAAAAGAAAGAAGGTCACAGAGGGCTGTCAGGATTGATGACAATGTCCTGGTGTTGTATTACATAAATGCACGTTTAATAGGTCACATTTTCTTACAGAAGCGCTGCATTAAGTCTCTATCATTAGTCCATGTATGTGCTTTAATTAGGGATATGATTTGGGCAGGAGTGGGGTGTTTCAAAAGTCATCCACGGTTTCGTAGAGGCTCGAGTTCTCATGTGTCACTTTGGTATGCTTTTGATTAGATTAAGCAGTATTGGTTGTTTCCCTACATTATCCCCTTTGTTTTGTAAGCCAAGGTGAATAAGAATTTCCTGTAGAACTGTTTTCTCTTCCTTTCCCATCCAAGACTAAGACAGCTGCAAATTTCCTCATACCATTCGTCAGATAACAGATATCAGTAAGTCTAAGGGAGAAATCTTTTTCATCTCCAAAAAAACTCATTTAAGAGAAACAGAGCAAATTCTTCACAACCTACTGAGGGATGACTTCATGGTCAACTCACGATCAATTAATCTCTCTTAAAAGATATTTTGGACAGACGGTTTCTCAGCAAGGGAATCAATAAACTCTGGCAGTGCCTATAAGATCTCACAGTATACTCACCCGAGTTAGTGACTCCTCTTTGAGGGCTCAACAGGGGAACCCTTGTGGGCCAGAATATCTTCCACTCTTGTTGCTGAGCAAAACTTTTATCAGCTCTGTGCCCACCATGACAGTTGATGAGTTTAGATATTCATCATGGATAAGGACAAGCAACCAGCCTTTGGACCCATCCAGTCCCTTGGGAAAGGTTAAGCTGATTACTTAGTTGACTAGTTGGGATGCTACTTTAATTTTTTTTAGAGCATAATAGCAGCTAACTTGAAAGTCAACTTAAAACAAAGACACAGCTTGATCTGGCTGGTGATTTCATAATGCACTGTATTAAAAAGTAGTAATTTAAATGTTATGGGGTGCAGAAGGAAGTGGTTTTATGTGGAAGTGGAAATTTTTAGGGTACACTCATACTTGACACTGGCTTCTTCTAATATCCATACAAAAGGCAATTTTTTTTATTATTCAGAATAAAACCAACTCTGCTATAAAGCCAGCCTTGCTAAAATAAAAGAGATTTTTCCATCGGGTCATAGACAGGACAAACGTGAGTTGTTCAATGTACAAACCACTGTGGCTGACTGAAGGATTTGCATAAGAATAGAGTTCTCCAGGAAAAAAACACCTAATGAGTGGATTCCTAATTATCAGAAATGCCAACCTATGACTAATGCCTCCTGTGAGGAAAACACAAAAGTGTCTCATCATTTTTAATACAGCCACATGGTGTCTTTTCCCTGTATAGTGTTACTTTCCAAACTTTTCATATGAAACAGGGCTTTTCCTCTTTTATGCTGTCCAAAAGCAAAGCATTGGTTTGGGACAAAGATACATTGCTAAAACTAATAGGTTTCATGTACAACCCTGGTACATCACTCAATTTCCCCTGCTCTCCGTTTCCATATCTGCAAAACGCAATATTTTTGTCCAGTAGAGGTGCTGGCAATCACAATTCATTTAAAGAATAACGAACTCTACTGTACCCAAGCTCTTGTAGGCATGAATAAAAAGAAATCTATTTCAACCTCATAGCCTTTCCAACAAAACCTTTGTGCCTATATGGAAGGGAGGACATGCTGTTGTGACAGACTTTTCTAAAAGCAGAGACTAAGTGCATTAAGATGTTTCAGGGAATTAAATAACCAATACAGGACTTGTGCCTTCCTTGACACTAAAACCTGAAGCAATATGACAAAGCATACCAGCCATATTCAGAAATAATACAACTTCCTACAAGTAGATCATGTGCCGTTACCTACTGCCTTTGATTTTGGCCTTTTGAAGAGATACCTGGTAGCTTTATCAAGACAAGTAAGACAAGATAATATTCTACCTGCCTAAAATTAACTACAAGAAATCAGTCTGAATGCACCTGAAGACAAACCTTGTCAGCAAATACAGTCCCCCCCAGACTAGACTCCACCAGTATGAGGAATATCTTGTACTGATGCTACCAACATTATCTGTGGTCTACAAAGCAATCACAATTTCAGGGCTGTAAAACAATCCACTCAACACCTCCTGCAGCACTGGTCTAGTACCACCATTTGAAAAAATATTAAGAAGATGAGAATAGAACATTCATAGTTGAAAATCCAGTGCTACATACCACAGAACTTTCAAAATAGGAAAGACACTGTTTCCAGCGCCACAACCAACCTAAAATCAGAAGAGAAACAAGAAGTTAAAATAAATGAGCAAATAAAACCTCGTATTTTTATTTTCATTTTAAATTAGTTGGCAGGAACCATTAGACTTTAAGGCAAGTTGGACAGAACAGGTATAAAAAGAGCTCATACCACAATTCTCAAATCACTTCTATGATCACATTTCTTCCCAGCGTCTTTCTAAAGTTGAGAGAGAATCCATCTCTCAAACTGCATAGGAAAATGCAATATTCTCATCCAATTTCACCATTTGGAAGGAATGTGCAAGTACTTGCACTTTAAGACAGAGCACTTTCCTTACAGAATTAGAAACCCAACTTCCAGTGCAAAAGGAATACAATAATCTAGCCCTAAACTGCTATTTGGGCGAAACTTTAAAGGGAAAACAAAGCACAGGTCCTAGGTTTCTCTAAAGTTTCTGCCATACATGAATGCAGTATGTCAAATTCTAAATGTTTACTTTCTTGATACTTACTGCCTTTATCAGACTTTTGAGCAATTATGTGGAGTTGTATATGATAGGTAGAACATTTGCAGTGCATTACCTCTAATATTCTGTGAGTGGCATCACTACCGGGGAAGGATTCTAGCCTGCCAAGTTCTTCTCCACAGTTTTTACCCTGAGCATTGTCAGGGAGAGATTTTGCTTGGGCTTTATTACATGCATATCCTTGTACAGAAGTAGAACCACCTCCACAATTTTTCTTCCAATATTTTTCTCCTTCCTCAAACATTTCGGTTTTGTGTGAATAATTGTTGGTACTATTTATTTTTGTGTGCTCCAAAGATCTTTGTTCTGTTTTCAACTCTTCTCTCCATTTTTCTGGAAGAATTTCTGGAAATTCCAGAAATAGCCAATTGCGATCCTTGAAAAAGTTATTTTTATGAGTCTTGTAAAATTCATTCCAATATTTACTGGCTTCTTTCTCGTATTTATCTGAAATAAAAAAAAAAAAAAAACAAACAAACCCCAAAACAACCTTGGTAAATATGAGCAAAATACCATAAAGCAGCATGGCATTTTGTCCCTAAAGTTACAGTTTAAAAATCCATAGTTCCCCAGATTTAAATACAAACATGTGGATTTGGGATCTTACCTTAATCTGTGCTCATAATAACCCCCATGAGGGCTTAATTCAATTTTATGACACTTAGGATGGGGCAGACAGGTTTCCTGCATCATCTTTCAAGGGTTGTTTTTGTTTTGTGGGGTTTTTTTAAATGTAGTGACATAATAGAACAGCATCAGCATGTGACCGTAAGTTTCTTAGACAAGCTTTCATGTGTAAAATTATAAAAGCAATGTATCTTTTCATTAAATGCTCTCCATATTTTTGCTATTTAAGAAATACTAAATTAAAATTAATTTCATTATTTATGATACTCTACGAACAATTGCAGGTTTGTTGGTAGCTACTCACCTCTCAAAAAAAAAAATCAATTAGAAATCCAGTTCTGTGAACTGGAGTGATAAATGCTACTGCATAGCCAAGAGTCAGTAATTCACTCTTAACCATTTAACAATGCACTTTTGACAAAAAAATAACAATACAGCCAGAAGCAACATATTGGCTTTCTTACTTTCAAAACACTTCAGAGAGTCTTACAATAGACCTTTGTGTTAACTTTTAATTCACAAAACATTCTAGCTGAATGTCAAAGAATAGGACTGGAAGGGATTGCACCCAGTCAGGGAATTCATACCACTTCCCCTCAAAAACTTGTCAAACTTTTTCTTAAAATATCACCTTTCACATCGGTTTGACAACTTTCTTCAGTAATATATTACAGTCCTTCACCACCTGTACAGCTAGAAACCTTTTCCACTACCTAACCTGAAATTTCTTTATTGCAATTTAAGTTCAGTAATTCTTGTCCCATTAAACAAGCAGATAAAGCAAAAATTACTCTCTTTTCTGTGTAACACTTATTTACTTATTTGAAGTCTTTTACTATGTCTCCCATAAACAATTTATTTTGTAGATTGTCTAAACCTCTCATTTTTTCCACAGAAGTAATGACTTTTAGCCTTCTGATCATTTTCATTTTTCTTCTCTAGATTCTCTCCAGTTGACTTACTACTTTTTGGTGCTGTATTCTGGTAAAGGCATTATCAACACAGAGCAAAAGGAGTATTTTACGAGGCAGAGATGCTGTAATCCTGTTTATAACTCCCAGATTGCCATTTTGCAACAGCATGACACTGCTGATTCAGCTAGTGATTCACCACAACCCTCAGATCTTCTTCTGCAAAATGACTACCTACCCAATTGTTCCAGAACCTAGTATTTTTTTTCCCCAAGGAATTAGTCCTAAGCAAAGTCAAAGTATTCAGCTTTTATTTTTAGGAAATTTGTATCTTTCAGATCCTTTTTACCACTGTTTGTCCAGATCCTTCGGAATCCCAATCCTATCCTTCACCATACTTGAAACAATTCTGCATTTAGTTTCATTTTGAAGTCTCTCATTTCCTGAGGTCACTAATGAAAATACCAAGCAGAACTGGACATGGAACAAAACGTCTCTCTGCCCAGCAGAGCCTTCTATTCTGAAAGGATCTCTCTAGGCATTCATTCACCCAAAAGCAGTTTCATTAGCTCTCACTTGCCTAACTTGCTTATGGAAATGTCAAGTAAAACAACTCAGAAGCCTGACTAAGGATAAATTTCAGGACGTCTGCTATTTTTTCCTTGTAACCTTCTCCAAGAAGAAAATTAGCTTGATTTCACATGATTTATTCTTGAAAAATATTTGTTGGCCAGTATTCATCTCCTTTGTTCTTCCAAACCCATGGTCTACCAACTCTGGATTATCTCTTCCAGTACTTTTCCAGGAACTGAAGCAAATTATTTTTCTCTTCTCTTTTCCCACCTCCCTTTTTAAAAAAGTAAATATTCTCTTTTCTGCTTTCCCAGTCATCCATGTACTCTACGGATGTACTTTGTAACCTGTTCTTTCTCAGTACCAGAACAAAATCTTTCCTCCGTCTGATAGCACTAATTGTGCTAGCCGCTGGACTACAGCTAACCTTTTCAAAGAAAGGCTGATAAAAAGATAAGAATTAACAGCTTTTTCAATGTCTCTTTTGTTGATGGTTCTCCCTTCTTCATCCCTCTTAAGTACTAAACAGACACTTTTTCTTGTTTTTCCCCGCCTCATTCCCAAAGCAATTACAGAACTGTTTCCTGCTACCCTTGACATATCTTGCTAAGTGTACATCACATATGTTGCCTTTTCTATTTTGTCCCTACTCACGCTGATCCATTAATTCTTTTACTGTAAATGCACACAGTAAATATGTGGTGCATTTTTCCTACTATTCTCATTTAAATCTTAATATACTAGTTCCTAAATCACTACAGCTTTTCAGAGATAAACAAGGCTGAGAATTATCATTAGAGGCACAGACAGGCAGTGGGAAGTGACAAGGAGGTGGCAGAATGCCTTGTCCTAGAAATCTGCATAATTTTTTTTTAATTTAAGATTTAATACATCCAATTGTATTATTAAAGGGCAACCCAGCTATGCAAAGTAGTTGTACAGACTTGTTTTGTAATGTACGTGCAGAGTTGACTGAGGTCATATATACCAGATTTCAATAGTGTACGTTGCACATTCATAGACTGCTCAGCTTCAGTATAAAAAAGAAACCTTCTACTCAAAAGGTTCTTAAATTATTATCACCCCTTGTTATAGACACTACTTTTCTACAAGTCTGCTCAGCACCCTTGTACTTACAATCCCAACAAGTTCTCCAGTTTTCAGCACTGATGGAGAGCAATGGCTAAAGTCTGCCTTTCAAATTCTATTAGTATGGTATTACATAGGTTCAAGTGAAAGAACACTTTACTTTCCATTCGTTCACTCGTCATTCCTGCACCACTCTGTAATAACCACACATGCATTATTAGAAATTTTTTGTTTCACTTTGTATATTCATATATTATTTGTATATTTAAGTAGCCTGAATAAATTTTCCAAAGCGTGTAAAAATGACAAAACTAATAAACGTATAACCTTTTGAGATAAAAAAAATCCCTTACTTAGTCAGCTGATTTTCTCCCTCTAACAGAATCTTTCACATATTAGCAGGTATGTCTGAGAAGAAACTGGACATGCTAATAAGTAAATCAAATTCCTAAAGGTAGTATCATTAGTTCATTCAGTTTAACTTTTTTTTTGTTTTAACAAGGCTCACCAAAACTATTCTAGTGATATAATAGTATTGTTGAAATCTGTCTTGTCTTTTTTCCCCTTAGTGTAGTTTCCAAGGCCCCAAAACAACCTCCTCGTTAGCTTCAGTCTAGTTCATTGTTTACACAAATAGGCCAAAATGTACTTCCACTTGCAGAAGGAAGCTGAAGCTTTCTGGAGGAACACTATCAGCAATGCTCACCTATTCAAGTTCTACACAGAGGGGCATTCATAGGAAATGTCCTTGGATTCTTGTATTTCTTGGCCATAGACAAATGCTTGATTATTCCATTTATCACCAGCACATACTAAGTTCTAATTGACTGTAGATGAAGAATGGAAGGTTCCATGAGACACATGGTTACTTTTCAATTATGAGCTCTTTCTCAGCTTTTTATACAAGCCAAATGAAAATATTAGATGTCATTTCTGAAAAACAAACATTGTACTCCTGTATTTACATAAAGAATAGGAGAGGTAACAGAAAATCGCAAGATGACAATCCCCAGAGCATTCAAAGTGATAAAGGGCACACAATCCAAGACACATTCACAGGTAATTCAAGCAACTCTAATATGTGTCCTAGTTACATCAATGAAACTGAACACAGGGCCGTAATGACACTATCTAATCTGGCAGGTTCAAGACCCACCAAGTAAACCAAGGCCCAGAACATCCAAATAATTGTTTTCAGAATACCTTTCTAATAAAGGAACACATTAACAATCTTCTATGATACTATCAAGTTGATACTCTGGCTTTAGCATGCACCCTAGAGTTTAGTCTAGGGTTTAGTTTACCAGCTTGAACCTAGAGCTATCATTTGTCAGAAATGCAGAATACATTGTTTCCTTCCTGAAAACAGGCACAAAATTCCTTAACCATTTACAGAGCACACCCTGCGTGATGTATTGAAACACCTTCCACACAAAGTGAACACGCTGCATCCTGAATCAGGCCAAAGCAGCAAGCTGGGACCAGCTGGGACCAGCGCAACTTTCATGGCACTTAACCAAAATACGGTGCAATGTACAAACGCCAGCTCTCTAATCAGGCCACAAATCATTAAAAAGCATTTGAATATTGTACACAGGAACTGCCATCCTCAACACCCTAGCTGGCTGCAAATTCACTCCCTTTGATGAAGTAACAGTCCTGTGTAGTAGTTTTATTATGAACTGCAAAAGGAGCCAGAACTCACAGTTGCCCCCTGCTGATTTACTTGTTTTACACAGAGCCTATTACCCCCTTCAAAATGTAAAATTGCTCAAATAAGTAACTGAATTGCTAGAAAAACACACTTTGAGACAATCTTTTAAGGCAACAAAGGAAAACCAAAAACAACCAACAAATTTGGAGAACAGAACGTAGAAATAAAAAGTTTTCCTAGATTTTAAAGCATCTTTAAGTGCTATAATAAGTAGCAATAAAATAGGAAATTTTAAGCCATTGTGATTTTGTTACCTTGGTCTTCCCATTGGACTTTCACAAGTGAGTTCTCTGCCGCTCTTTCCTTGGCATTCTCCTCTTCTTCTTGTGACCACTGCATGTGGTCCCTGCAAAAGGCAGTTGAAGAACCAGCCTTTAAACAGGATTTTACATAATCTTTTTTTCCCCAGGGAAAAGAGTCACAAATTAACTACACTGTCTCAAATACACTTTCACTTTGAATGTAAGCAAATGACCACAAGGTGACTGACAGTTAAAAACTAAGTTTCAGTGTATGATAGATAAAAATTAATTACTAGTTAGGTAAAATTCAAGTGATTATGAAAAATCTTTCAACTGCAAAAAGGATGAAGTAGTATTCATTTTTTTTCGTTAATAATAATATTTACATGTATCTTTTAAATTGAGTGCATCTATAGGAATGTATTTTGATTGTTACATTACAATTGTGTTTAGCTGGTTATAATAACAGATCTGCCAACAAACACACTGATGCAAGAAAATTCTCACGTTACTAAAGTTTATGATGAAGAACAAAGGAATCAGCTGTTCCTGAAACAGGGAGCATAATCCATCTATTCAAGTGGAACAGGTGGAATTGATGAACAGGATTTTACTTACTTTGGAACAGAGATAGGAAACATTTAGAAAAAAAGAATGAGACATTCCTAAGAAAAGACAAACAGTCTTGCAATGGTTCCAGAGTCTATGCTATCTATTTTTGTGTAAAGAGGTTCACTAAATGTTGCATTAATCCATTAAATGGTCACAGAAAAAAAGCCAAGATCTGACCCTGATGACTGAACCTCCTTCCCTGCAGATTCTGTGTTTGAATCAGGCCACAATGCCAGTGCCCCAAAATGTGCTGCTCACAGCTTTTAAAGGCAAATCAGCTGTCCCTCCAAACTATGCAGTTTGAACAGTTTTAGAAATCAGATTAAATTAGGTAATATAATTCAAGTAATCTATTACATCCTAATCCTACTGAAATCAATTAACTGAAAGCCTATGACTAAAATTCCACTGGTTACTATGGGAAAAGGAACAAGGTGCCAACTTGAAAAGAGTTGATTGCCTCTAAAAGCTAACGAGCATCTTCCTGTTCCAAGCTTGGTGACATATAGGTAATTTAATTCTTAGACCTTCACTGTTCCTCTTTTGTTAATTGTGGGAGACTAATTGGTATGTATTTGTCTGCTTGCCTCAGACTTGATTTCCGCATCTCTACTGAAATATTTCTCATTATTGTCCTCAGCAGGTTGCCTCTCCCCTTCCTGTATTTGTTCGTATACCAAATGTTCCTGTGCAGTGTCAAGGCTCTGACAGACGTGCTGTGGTAGAAGAAAACTGAATGACCAAAGAATTCCTAGGCCGCCATCCTCTTGGAAAGGCTTGCTTCCCTTACTGCTATCACCACTTTTGACCTTGCCTATTCTAGGAAGCTGAAACCCAGGACTATTCAGGTGTCAATAACATACAATCAGCCCTTCTGACAGATGACTTGCTGTGGTATAGCTTCAGCTGATCAATTTTAATCCATTATCACGTGTCTGTCACAGTCCTTAAGGGCTCTACACACAATACTATAGATGCCCCTTCATCAACAACTTTTTTGCCTTTTGTCCCTCCTTGTAAATTCATAAAGCTGAAGAAAGATCTTTTGGCTCTTTCCTAGAAATTTCTATGTGGAAGACCCCAAACAATAGTGCTGCAGCAGCACTTTTTAATCAAAAGCCACAAAAGAGACGTAACATAGTTCTTACTCAAACTATTTGCATAGTTTTGATGCCTCAAATGAGGTGGCTCCTTCAGCAATACAAGCTGGCAGGAACACAGGATACAGAAGAATTCTAAGCAGAGAAGTGTTTAAACACAGCAGTGTTTTAAGCTGAACATTGAAAACAGCAAAGCAAGCTATCCATTTTAACCACACTAGGAACTGTTAACACAAGTGGGCTTGATATAAGATCAAGCAATGCTACTTTCATTTCAGCTTATTCAGCTTAGTCCTTTTCATTAACCGGTTTGCTAACATAGGGTTAAATTATCTCTGAAAACTAACGTGAAAACTATGCCAGTTACTAACCTGAAGAGAAGCAGACATTTTTTTCTCCAACGTTTAGCATCACTCATTACTTCTCTCTCAAAATTACAGAAAAGCACCACAGCAAATGTCTAAAGCATTAGTTCCCAAACTTAATTTGCTTAGTATTCATAGCAGCGATGGTTGCAGCTATTGGCTCCCTGCCAATTCACACACAGGCAAAAAGAAGGATACCACTTTATGAAGTACCAAAGATAATGACTAAAAAACAAAAGGACGTGACTCCTCATATATCAGTGCTAGGGAAGATGTATCTCTTATGCTCACCCTGCATGACCTGTTTAGCTCAGCCACCACTCATCCTGATCCCCCTTTTCCCCCTACTGATAACTCTACTGGTTGAGCCAGCTTCAGATTCAAGGACCTCCCCTCACTCCACAGCCAGGTTCTTGATTTATCAAGACCTTTGCAACGTCCATGCAGCCTCCACTGCAACTCAGTCTCACCTGTTTTCCCTTGTGAGCTATGTGGATTCACCTACAAACCCACTTTCTGAACAACCCTCTTATTTTCAATCCCATTTTCAAATTCCATCCCAAACACCTGCATTACAGTTTGGTAACTCTGTATTAGACTGTCACCAAATTCTAGCAAGAAAAATGAAAGCTACATATCATCAGTTATTTGGAAGCAAATTAAAAAATAAAACAAAACTGAGTTTCATCTAGGTACGACATTCTAGGAAAAGGGTGGCTGCTTTCTTAAACTCTTTTCCTACCTAGACTATATAGCCTGTATTTGAACGAGCATTCACAGAAGTAAAGACTTTTCCACCTAGCAGGAGGCCCTGAGTATGCAAGATGCTTAGAACTACACTGAATTCATTAAATGTGGAGATACATTTTACACTCTTTTAAGACAATAATCAGCCAGCTGCCATCAGCCAGCTGCCAGCTTCCTTGACTGAGGTATAGATAACTCCAAATTTGGCTTTAATGTGGTACGTGCAGGGGACATCTAGTTTAGAAAACAGTAATAAGTGACAGATCTGTTTGCATCTTACCTTATGAGCTAAGACCAAATTTAGAGTAATGAAGATATTAGTTTATTTACCAGAAGACAACCTTCCATGTCATATTCTTCTCTTAAAACCTTTTTATTAATCAGAATATTATTAGACAAACTTTTGAAATAACTTAGATCTGAAAGTAAAATGAACCAATTAACAAATAAAATGGACTACTAAAAATAATACTGCATTTTAAAAAAACAGTAGGTTGGAAATTTCATTTCAGAACAAAAGTTTCCCCAATAACTTCTGACAACTGCCAGCAGGGAACACCTCTGAAGAAGGTATAAGAACTGCAGATTACTTTAAGAAGTAATCTTAAGCCCTGAAATTTGTCATCTGTTACTCTTATGTCAGGTTACCTGTTGGTTAGCATTAGCCACATCCAGTTGCTTTTCCAATTTTGCTCAATCCTTGCTCTCAAAAATGGTGTGTGGCAGAATTCAAAAATACATTTTAAAAGCATGTGGAAAATAATTTCTTGTACAGCTTCTAAATTCCCCACTTTTCTTTTAGTCAAATATTCCTTGCTATCAAGTTATGAATTACAGGAAAAAAATTCCTGATTTTCCAAATATCTTAGGTAGATATTGTACTTTCTACATAGATTTAGGTATTCTTCTATCTTTCTAACACTTCCTGTATCACTCACTGTTTTGTATTTACCTCCGTTCCACGGTAAAAAAATCCTAGCCTTTTCAATCTCAGTTTTTCCCATTCTGTTGTTCATGAGTATTCTCACTCTTTTCTAAGCCCTCATTAATCATAAAGATACATTTCAGAGATGGAGATGTAATGCTTCAAACCAGGGCAATTCTTACTCTTGTTAACATTTAATGTTTTCACTGCTATAATACCACTTAGTTACATTAAGACTGAATTTTGCTTTTTTTTTTTTTCACAATTGTGCACTGTATGTAAATCTCTGCTGAACTATCTGTAACATCTTCAGTATGTTTTTAGAAGAACGCAAGTACTTCACATGTTCCTTTTGAAATGGTGACAGTTTTAGAATACAGTGCTAATCCAGTATGCAACATATTTTACCTAACTAGTAATTTTCTTCCATTATAACATGGATTATTTATCCTTTACACTTTCTGGCTCCTAATTCACTACTGATCTATAACAACATTTTGCCTTTCATTCCATGACTAATTACTTGCTCAGCAGCTCTTTATGCAAGTCACTGACAACTTGCAATGGTCAGGTTACTCGTAACAGTGTTGAGTTCTCTCTAGCACCATCTTTCAACGTCCATGCTTGCAGTGCATTGTATATACACCACTACACCCCCCATTATCCACCAGAGTAAATAATATACAAAAATATATGAAAATCAGCCTTGAAGAAACATCTTACCACATGTTATGCTCAAAAACCTTAGAGGGATCAGTTAAAATCCGTGATCCAAGCGGAACAGCTGGTCGTCTACTACTTTGGTGCCTCTGTTGCATCTTACTTTTCCTCAGACATAAAGCAGAAAGCCTTGGAATGAAATTCATTTTGTTCATAGCCCTGAAAACACAATTAACTCAAATTACAGTTTTGCTGTAACTTAATTATTTATGTCACTTACATGAGAAACTGGTCAAATAATCAACTTCAGTAATAATCTGTTACTATCATATCAATTGAGATGCTTTTTAGAAAATAACAACATCCCTTCAGTGTGTTGAAAGCCCAAACAATCCCCAAGTAGGCTACTGGAATGAAACTAGTTGAAAGATAAATTATTTGGTATCATTTCAAAGTCCTAATGTGGTGGGGGGGTGGAAGAAATACACAATAAGCCAATAAACCAAATTTGACATCATATCTTCAAGAAGACAAGCAAGAAGTAAGCAGTAAAGAAACCACTTGTTCTAGTGGATACATAGTCATTGAGATTGTCATTTTTCACCCCGTTCACTAGGCAATGATCTTCAAAAGATTTCATTCTAGAACTGTGACTGTGGTTTTACACTTTTAGACAGGAAATGAGAGATCTTATTTACATGTAAACATTATACACCAGAAGGCCTTCCAAAATCTCTGCCACATATATTCTCCTGATCCTTGATTAATGACTTCTTTGAAACGAATAGTTTTAAATGTTACATTTCTGTTAATGTGAATTATAAAGTGTTTGAGATTTTTCTATTACATGCGTAAATCTCTCTTATATTGCTATCTTCACTTGGAATCTCTTCATACCCTATAAATAATGAAAGATAACACGTGTACATAGCTAGTACGAGCATTTTGTATTTTCAGGTTTTGGGATTTTTTTTTTGCATCTTGTTGTTAATGTTGGCTTTCTAGAAGATAAGTAAAATGAAATACCCCTCCTACTACTTTTACCGTGATGTCTCTTTGTTCTTTTTTACTTCAAGTGCTCTGCATATGACTTTAAAAATTATTCTTAGTCCTATTTTTTTCCTGTCTTTTTTTTTGAGAGAGCTGCTTCTGTATAAATCACACATACAAATTTAATGCACTGGAAATACAAAACGTAGTTACAAAAGAACAGGCACAATTTAAATACAGACATTATTAGAAAACATTCTGTGCAAAATGGTTACAAAATGAAGATTTTTATCTTGAGGAAAATAGTACTATTTGATCACAAGTCTTGTACTGTGAATAAAAAAAGATTAATTTGTACACATCAATACAAAGCCTGGCAAAGGAATCACTTCAATTAAATGAACAATCCCTCATTTAAGGTGTACTTTTGAATGAGTCATGATTTAAGAAGGGCATTGTTTATTCATTTTAAGCCTACAGGAAAAAAAAAAGGAGAAAAGATTACAGTTTCTTTTTATTTGTCAAAGATTAAATAAAATGGGGGGTTGCCTTTTGGCTGTCAATGCCAAATAAAAACACTGATAAATTTTGGCTGCTGGGACTGCAGTGTTCCTGCAATATGGGGCACCACCATACAGTGAAAAGGTAACATTAAAAAATTAAAACTTCTTTTAATGTTAACGAGTTTATAACGAGCTTATTACAGATTTTTTTTTTTTAATGTGGCTCAGCAACTAAAACCATTTCCGTTTACATTTTAATTACTGCAAACTGTTCATGCTTTGGTTTTGAAACTATGTGTGCATTTTTCATAACATAATGCATAATTATTAACATATATGGTCTATTATTAAATACTAATTATGAGATATGAAAATTAACACACCATGACAATTTCTGCAGAAAGTGTTATGTTCTTGAAAACAAAAACAAATAAAAAACTCCCCCTAAACCCCAGTCTGATCTAAAAACTAACAAAAAAAAAACCCAACAATACTAATAATTTATAGAAATGCCTGGATAAAGATTCCATTATTACATTACGAACTGTTTACAAGCCATCTTCCTCCTTCAATCATTCAAAAAGACCTGAGATAGTATCTTGCATTTCCTGTGCCAGCATTCATATTCAACATAAAATACAGAGATTCAGCTGCTAGGCTAGTCACATATTTTTTCTTGGTTTTCTAAACATCTCAGTAAGAACATGAAAAGATGCACAGATGGGAATTATAGTCAGATGACTAAGATGATCTTGCATCACTAAAATCCAGAGATGCAGCTTTTTTTATGAGAATGTGATCCTTTGAGTGATAATTGCACAATTTTAGCTGATAAATTCTGAAACATCAAGAAAATGCAAGGAGAGTGGGGTACGTGGGGGAGTTAAGTTTACTGTTCCATCCAGCGTTAAATGTGCAGCAATTCCTTGGAGACATGCACGTATATCCCTGAGAGTTGTGTAGATCGTGAGATTAACGGGCAATCTGGCAACTAAAAGTTCAGAAAGCATCTAAAATGACTTGGAAGCCTACATTACATTTTCAGAAGTCACTCATTGCTCGATTGTTTCTCTAATTGATTTTGTTAATGAAACAGTCAAACAATCTTTCTTGTTGTCAGATAAGATGATATACCCTGAAGCCAGGACAGCAAGAAATGTCTGAAAGAATTAGGAGTTACTTCCTGTTCAGAGCCACGGTCAGGAAGGCCTTAAATTCGACTATTAATCAAAGCAATTCAACCTTCATCTTCAAGGATATTATAATGAAACTGAATTACTTTTGAAATGCCTATATTTTGAGGCAGCACAATTATTTTTCAGAAAAAAAAAAAAACTTTAAAGAAACAATGCACTTGGTAACCACGCTGAAAAGTAACATGGAAGATTTTCCCAGCAGAGCACTACCTTTCAGGTTTTAGAATTGTTACAAATGCAGATCAGTTGAGAAACTTTAAGAAAACAGTGCTAACACTCCTTCTCTCCCCAAACAATCTAACACAGCACCTTTAGTACAGCTTTTTGAAGGTGGACATGCAGAACACGTCACACACATCAAGTGCCAGCTAGACCTGAAATAATAAATTTCTAATTGATGTTGGCATTAAAACCTCTGAGCAGTTACATCCACAGAGGAAAAATTAAAGATACAGGAAAAAGAACTGTTCCAATCTTGTTCTTTAAATAGGGAATTACACACCAAAACATATGCAATCCACTTCACTGAGGAGTAAAATAATTGAGAAGTACCAGTTCTGAAGAAATATCAGAGGGAAAAAAAAACGAAACAAAACAAAAAACCCCCGAAACAGAACAGAAATAACCTTTCGTTTTTGTCCGAGAACCTAGATCATTGAACTTACTGGATGAAAACATTTTGACATTTGACTGACCTCCAACTATAAAGCTAACAACTTCTTCCATCTCCATTCACTAAGCCTACTTGTACAGTCTGTTATGAAGAAATTAAACAGCCTATATTAGGAAGAGCGTGTGCAGCTTATCTTACATTTCTAGACAGAAAAATATCCTAGAAACAATGAACTTCATACAATTACTTCTACTTGGGACCTAGAGGCTTATCTACACATTTGACAATGAATCCCCAATGCTCTTCTGTAAAGCGTAGCTGACCCGTTTTATCACCATCAAACACTACCAAAACTCGGAACACCTTATACAAAACAGATGCAAGCCGCAATCATGGGCACAAAGTGAAAAATTCTTCAAGATAGTGGCAATACAGGAAGTATGAATATTAATTACTGGTGATTATTTTAAAAATACATACATATTAATATTTATTAATATTTCAAATTGGGTGAGGTGAGGAGGGGACTTCACTGGTAACCAGATGCATTCATTAAGTGCTATTCATTATTCTATTAATGCTATTCTGTTTTACCAAGTGACTAAACACACCCTCTTGGGGCTTCACAGTAAGTCTTTCAATGATATACTTCAAAAAAAATTGTGCACATTTAAAACAATACAGTATTTCACAACTTTTCAGACTCAGCAGATCTAAAACTTTCAACTATTTTTCCCCCTCATGCATGACCACCAGGAATGATGCAGACCTCCCTTTGGGCACACAGAAACTTCAGTGCTTCAGCAGAGCACTGACTACCAAAGGGAAAAAGAAAACAAAACAAAAATTTACTTTTATTTATTCTGACTCCCATAGAGACAACACAATTAAGATTGGTTAAAAAGCAACAGTATACCCCCACTAGATACAATTTCATGTACAGAAATGTTGAGTAAGAAGAGCCTGCTCTTACACCCACCTTCCAGGTAGCCTGTTAACAAAAAACACACACACACAAAAA